>CM038358.1:33542979-33640479 GCA_021464625.1 Proterorhinus semilunaris | reverse complement strand
TGACTCTAAAACCGGTGTAATGTGGTCCCGCCTCCTGGTCTTCGTCAGGACACGAGCTGCTGAATTTTGTAAAAGTTGTAAACCTGAGATCCTCTTTTTGGGAAGACCAGAAAGCAGGGCATTACAGTAGTCGATACGACTGGTGATAAAAGCATGCATTAGCGTCTCCGTGTTGGCCCGAGAGAGAATGGGGCGGACTCTGGCTATGTTCTTTAGATGGTAAAAACCTATCTTTGTGATATTCTTAATGTGTGGAATTAAAGTCAGCTCAGAGTCAAACATCACACCCAGGTTCTTCACCTGTGAGGAAGGATTAAAAGACAATGACTGTAGTTTGGGTAAAAGTTTCTCTCTCTGGGCCTGAGGACCGATGACTAAAACTTCAGTTTTGTCCTGGTTAAGCTGGAGAAAGTTTTCTGCCATCCAGGATTTGATATCTAAAATGCAGTTAAAAAGTGCATCCATTGGCCTGGTGTCCTCAGGAGACATGGAGATGTACAACTGTGTATCGTCAGCGTAACTATGAAAGTTGACTCCATGTCTCCTGATGACATCACCAAGAGGGAGCATATACAGGTTAAAAAGCACTGGGCCTAAAATCGAACCTTGAGGCACACCACATGTAATGTTATGGACCTTGGAGGAGCAGGTATCCACACTCACCATGAATGTCCTGTCTGTGAGGTAGGATGTAAACCATTTGTGGACAGCACCAGAGAGGCCGATGTGTTTTAAACGAGTTAAAAGAATAGTATGGTCGACTGTATCAAAGGCAGCGCTCAGATCCAGTAGAACCAACACTGTCAACCTTTTGGAATCATAATTTAATCTAAAATCGTTTAAAATCTTTAAAAGGGCTGTCTCGGTGCTGTGGTTTACCCTAAAGCCAGACTGAAATTTCTCAAGGACGTCATGTGCATTTATAAAGTCGCTAAGTTGGGTAAAAACAAGTTTTTCTAAGATTTTGCTTAAAAATGGTAAGTTGGATACCGGTCTAAAGTTGTTAAAATCATTACGGTCCAAATTGCTCTTCTTCAGCAGAGGCCTCACCACCGCCCCCTTAAAGGCAGCAGGGAAGACCCCCGTCTGAAGGGAGCAATTCATCATGTGTAAAAGCTCGTCTCTAAGAGATCCATAGAAAGTTTTAAAAAACGGGGTTGGGACCGGGTCTAAAGGACATGTGGTGGGCCTCACTGAGGAGAAAACTTTATCAAGCATCTCAGCATTAACCTGGACAAAACTGTGCAGTGTTTCCTCTGGAACAAGTAGACAACCAGATGTATTTAAAACCGTGTTACTTTGAGTAGATAAAATATTACATCTGATAGTGTCTATCTTTCCCCTGAAGTGGTCTGCAAACGCCTCGCAAAGGGAGTCACTTGGAGTAAAGTTGGTCTTGTTAAAATCAGGATTGATTAGATGTTCTATTGTAGAGAAGAGTACCTTGGGATTGTTTTTATTATTGTTGATAATTTTTGAGAAGTAGTTGTTTCTTGTGTTTCTTACTGTGTTATTGTAGGTTGTTTGTTGTTCACGGAAGATTTGGTAGTTTATGGTAATTTTGTTTTTTCTCCATTTTCTCTCTGCCACCCTGCATTGTCTTTTGAGTTGTTTAATTTCCTCATTCCTCCATGGAGTAATTGGTTTTGTAGGGAGTTTCTTGGATTTTAAAGGAGCGATAGAATCAAGCGCTGACTTGAGTTTGCTATTAAAATTTTCAAAAATAAAATCACAGGGGGCAGGTAGAACAATAGGAGAATATTTCTCTAAAACATCAATAACATTTGCAGCCACTTCAGGGGTGAGATGACGTTTCCTCACAGCTCTTACCGAGGTCTCCCGCTGGGTAAAACTGGTGATATTAAAAAACACACAGTAATGGTCAGAAACAGCCAAGTCAATGACAGAAGACACAGCTGTGGACAGGCCATACGTGATGACCAGGTCCAGACTGTGTCCTCTGTCGTGAGTTGGCTGTGTGACGTGTTGGGTAAAATCCATATAATTAAGAACATTTAAAAAATCCCTAGCAACAGGGTCTAAAAGATTATCTATGTGTAGATTAAAATCACCAGTTAAAAGAATCATATTAAAAGAGCTATGTAAAAGTGATAAAAACTCAGAAAATTCCTTAACAAAAAGAGGGCATTTTTGGGGGGGTCTGTAAATAGTGACACATAAAATGGGGGGATTACTAAAAACAACTGCATGGTGCTCAAAAGTGGGGAATGGATCAAATAAAATAGGTTTGGTGGCAATAGTGTTTGTACATATGGAAGCAGTGCCACCTCCCCTTTTCCCATTCCTTATTGAAAAGGTGCTGCTAAAATTAGGTGGGGAGGCCTCAGCAAGAACCGCGGTCGCATCTGTACCCAGCCAGGTTTCAGTTAAAAACAAACAATCAAGATTATTATCTAAAATCAGGTCATTCACAATAAAAGACTTCTTCTGCAGAGAGCGGATATTTAAAAGAGCCATGTTTATTGTGGTTTGAGATGGATTAGCTGTGGATTAGCATATGTTTAACCACTCTGTTTCTCGTTCAGACCAACACGTCCAAAGCGTCTGCTTTACGTGCTCTTCAGCTCTTTATTTATATACATAAATACTTTGGTTTACGTGCAAAGTATACGGTGGACGCTTCTATGAGCGTCTCGATCCCGCAGGACGTCCTGTGCCTTTGGCGCGTTTTGAGATTTCAAGCTTTTGACGCGTGTCAAAGAGCGCTCCTTTCCTTCTTTGTTTCAAACGTGTGGACAAGGCTTTTACATTTGTCCATAATAATGGACAGAGCCAGGTTCAAATGTGTGCTTTTATTTGTGACATATTAGTTACAAACATTTGCTCTGAGGGATTTTGGATCTGGTTTAGTTTAAAATCAGCCTTTTGTGGACAAATCTGTAACAATTCAAATGATGCCTTTCTGTTTGAACATTTTTGAAATCTAAATCTCAAATAAATCAGGCAGGAATTATATATTGAAAAATCCTCCAATAAAAACCTTAAACATAATGTTTACGTCTGGAAAGTTTGAAGCCTGTAGGAGCAACAGTCAGAGCCATATTCAAACTTTGTGTTTGTTTTTAGATTAACGTTTATGTGCAGAAACTGAAATGGCCCAACACATAATACAATAAAGTGCCCAGTGTCTCCCCCTGCTGGCCGTCTCTGGGACTCTGGGTTACAGAGGAACATCTAGAGTGGCCAAACTCCTCATGAAATTTAGCTTCAGTGCATCATTCGGCTGATTCTGCCACAGTATTTATTCTTTATTATTATGTAGGAGCAGTTTTCTTAGATTTGAGAAAAGCATATAATGTAGTGAATCACAGAATACTACGGTCAAAGCTTTCCAATGGATGGCAGCATGTTGAGAAATGAGGAAACAGTGGAACGAGCCCTTAGTGTTTATCTGCCAATAAAGAAAGAGTTTTAAGTTTTATATGAAAGGCAGCGTCTACATACATTTATTTACACATTTACACTTAATGGTCAGAAATGTGTTTTTATTTTTAATAACTCATGTCTGCATCTTACTGTCTTTGTTACACTGGGGTGACCAGATTACACACTGGGACATAATTGGGGAATATTCCAAATCTGGACTCAGGCTGAAAAGTAAAACGGTTACCGTCTCATGACGTGCACCAAAGTGAGATTTGTAATTGGTTTATACTTGGTCATTGATGATCACATGGGCTGAATGTGCTCTTTTGGGAACTATACAGACCAAAAACCTGGACAACTGGGACAGAAACTGAGCCAAACGGAACAACACAGTGGTTTTGGAGAAATGTGGGACAAAAGACTCAAAACGGGGTAAACTGGGAGATCAGGTCACCCATTGTTACACTGAAACATTATACTGGAATGTGTGTGTGTAGTTTTCATGACATATTACCTTTGCTCACTGAACTGTACTGCAAATAATGTTATTTGATTCAAATATCCTTAAAGATGTCCTCTGTGCTGTGATACTACTGAGAAAAGAGCCTGTGCATTAACACATAGATGTGAAACCTCATTCTGATTTGGGGAGGTTTAAAGGGGCTGTATTCTGGCACACTTCAGATGGATTGGGACTTACAGGTCGTTTGGCTCTTTTCTCTAAACCTGCTCAGTATCTTCATGTTACTGCTGCTGTGTCGAGGCGGCTGCTCACAGACCCAGGGCTTCAGCGCAGACACACAAGAAATTGGAACAATCTCCTTTCCTGCTTGTAAAAGACAAACATAACTAAATAAAAGGGATCGTCATCCCACCAAAGACACGATTGTCTCTCCTCTGATTGTTTTTGGAACGTGTCGTTTTCATTCTCCTCTTCACAGCCGATAACCAGTCGGCCCTAAAGGAACATGGGGTCCAGTAACCTAGACCAGGGGTCCCCAGACCTTTTGGAGCCGAGTTCCCCCTAAAGCTTTAGGTGACCAGACGCACGTACTTAGACTTGAAAACACTTCAACTACAGCCACAAAATAAAATATCGGTTCCATCCAGTATTACAATGAACCTAAAGGTTTTCATACTTCAATGTAACTGTTTTAACGGCCTTGAAAGTCGTCTCTCTGTAACTCTGACTCATCAGGGCGTTCTTGCAGAGCTGCATGGTTTCAATGTTCGAGGCCTCGCCCCTTTCGTCGGAGTTTCTTCAGAATTATGTTTAAAAATAACATCCTCTGTGGCTGTGATTGGTTCATCCTCACGAGGACACAGACACCTTCAGTCTGTCTCTTCCAACGTATTTCAGATGAATATGTCGGTCCAATGTTTTAGTGCTTTTGTGTTTTCACTTTTTATACAAAAAGAAAAGACATCACAGAAAGAACTCCAAAGCCATTGACTGAAAAAGGCTTTTAACGCCCTCTAGTGTTTATGTGCTGTTCTGCCATGTTTGATTTTATTCTTGTATTTCTGTGAAGTGTCATTGAGTGTCTAGAAAAGCGCAGTACAAATATAATGTATTATTATTAGGCAGTGGATATTTAGCCCAGACCATTTTGTTATTGTTTTTACTATTTTGCAGTCTGCAGATGTGGAGCCAGGCTGAGGGTCAGAGTCGTCTGGCTGCAGGATTCACCTATTGTATATGTTTTTAGTGGAAACCTACAATGACACACGGAGAACGTGCAAACCCTACACAGAAAGGCCCCAGCCAGGTGGGACTCGAACCCGGGACCTTAACAACAGCCCTTCCCAAAGCCCAGCACATCGCGGCCCCTTTATTGGTTAAAAGACTCCACAGGGGCCCCAACAGAATGCACTCACTATTTTCAAAGATTATCTCATGTTTTTCATCTTATTTTACATGAACATGAGCAAAGACTGTTTCCCGGCTGAATACTGACTATAGTTAAACAAATACATATAAAGATTCTTTCAGACCCATTCATTGTTTATATAAATGATGTGTGGACAACCTTTAGAGGCCCCCCTGAAGTGCCTCTGAGGCCCTACAGGGTCCCCGGACCCCACTTTGAGAATGACTGCATCACAACATTGACCAACAGATTTGAAAAGAATATTTTGTGAAATGAACGAATGAAGCAACACCTGCAAAACCTGTTCACAAACAGTTGATCATCTTTGCCAGGAAACTAGAGCACAAATATTTTCGAGCGAACTGATCCCTCAGTTGTGCAATGATGATCACGTTGATCCAGTTTGATATGTTTAGAGGAGGCTGGAGGGGGGCGGGGGGGGGGGCAGGTGATAAGACTCAGGTGAGAGGAGGCAGAGTCAGAGCAGCAGAGGCGACGTCTGCAGCTGGAGCTCAGGTGAGTGCACTGGAGTTACTTTATTTTATTATTGTATCCTCATTGCTCATGTTTGCTTGGTGAGCATTTACATGGTGGCGTTTGCATGTTTGGATTTGCTCCATCTCCCTAAACCTGCAGACAGGCCCCGGCTCTGCAGTCGCTCCATCGAAGGATCAGTCAATGCAGAGCACAAAATCATCAAATCAGCTCAACCTTAAACAAAACCAAAGAAACTGTATAAAACCCCTGCAGGACAAATCCAGAAGCCACTACGAAAAGGACATAACACATAGACTTAAAGTTATCAGGGTTTATACAGGCAACAGCAAGTCCAATGAAAAGCTGTATTTTTTAATGCCACAGACACAGAAAAGAATAAATCGGAGCATATTTCATTTAAAGATTTGCAAACATTTCATCAAACAGAGAAAAAAAACAATTTTAGCTAAAAAATGTGGTCCATTTCAAACCCATTGGCACTAAATATGTTTAAGACCTTAACCTTGATATTTTCAATGAACTTACAGTAAAACATGTTTTCATCATTTTTAAAGAAACTTTGATTTAATCCAATTTTAATGACATTTAAGGCCTTGTTTTTGGGCACAATTCATTTAATGACTTTTAATGCTTTTTAATGCCTGCGGTGTTAACAATAGCAATAATAAAGTGCACTGAGCTGCTGTAGTATAAGGCAGTGGTTCTCAAAGCGGGGTCCAGGGCCCAACGCTTGTCTATAAAAAGTTTAGAAACAAAACATACATTTAATTACTGAAATGTTCTGCTTGAAACGAGTCATTGCCAGCCGTTGCTTTTTATGTCATTTCTGTGAAATCCCTTTAAACGCGGTAAATGATTCTTATCGGGGCCTCGATGTCCCGGACTTCGGGAGTGGCTGGTGTGGGGAATGAATAACCTTAATGGTTTCTTTGATCATTTTATTATTGTCCTTAGCCGTTATGCTCTTTGTATCTTGAATGTGTCTGGGTTTGTGTTTCCTCTAAATGAGTCTGTTCAGGTCTTTGGTCGACAGCAGTGGTTTTGAACTGTGCTGTAGAAATGAACATTTGGTTGGTTGATGAGTCCTCATCCTTCTTCTCATTCTTTGATGGATCCTCTTTGAGATTAGCTCTGTGGTGACTCAACAGAAGTAATCTGTTCCTAAACCAGACTTCCACACTACTGCAGTAAAAGTGTAATATGTACAAATGTATTTGGTTTACTACTCGAGTACTTACTGAGTAACTGTGTGGATGAAACATCTGATATATATTTAAATATATTCACCTTCGACCACCCCTCCCACAGCCCCTCCCACAGCCCGTCCCTCAGCCCCTCCCACAGCCCCTCCCACAGCCCATCCCTCAGCCCCTCCCACAATTAAGACTCTTAGTCCCCCTGGTACTTTTATACTCGTACTGTAAGACTGTAAAAGTACCAGGAGGAATGCTACTCGAGTACTGTGAGTAACTGAGTTACTGTTTGAGTAATGCTTCCATTCAATAAAGATCAATAAAGTTGATTGATTAAATATTTACTCACTGTGGAACTCACTTTATTTACTGAAGAGACAATAACAAGATTACTCAAGTAGAAGTAACAAGAGCCATATGATAAAACTTTTCCAACACGTAAAGTAACTACTGCATGTACTTTCTAAAGTACACTAACTACTGCATGTACTTTCTAAAGTACACGAGGAGCCCGAGCAGGGAGTAATGTGGGAAAACAAAGCGTTCATTCAAACAGGTTCAGACAGTTTGAGTCAGTTACAATCATGAAACTCAAACTCCATTCACTTTGTGATTTCAGTCCAACCGCCGAGACTCTCCACATCAACCACCTCCAGGGGGCAGCACTGAGCCGGATCTCTGAGACACAGTGAGTCGTTTTCCCTCAGAGCCTGGTGAAGCTTTATCAGCTACACAACAGTGGAGTGTGTTACACAAATATAAAGTCAGTCTTTTCAGTTCGTTGGTGTGTTGTTCTTGTGCAGATGACTTCAGCCGGAAAAGAATCCATCCAGATAGTGGCTCTGGGTCGACCTTTTGACCTGGGGACGTTCTACGACTGCAGGAGCGACAAACTGATCCCAGGTATTATCCATCTCACACAAACCACAATCCTATCTACCTGTTTGTGTCACAATGTCAGATATCTGTCTCATCAATAGCGTAAGTTTATTTTAACACACGTGTGGAGAACCGACACACACAGCTCGCATGTACATCAGTTCTGATGTAGTTTAATCTTTTGATGAAAGGCCCAGCCGTACACTAGATAGTTTGGTTTTAGTTTAATTAACTCTAAAAACTGTCACTCCGCCCCTTTGATGAATTCAAAACTCAGTTTTGTGTAAATCACATTTGGTTAAACATCAGAGACATTATAATCACATCGCCTTCAAGCTTGTGTTAATTAGAAACACATACATTATTGCTGTCAATAGAGTCTAATTTAAGCATGAGAGATATACCCCAGAAAAGAAACATGTTCTTCAATAAACAAGAAAGAGCACATTGTAATACACGATGGGTCTGGACAGCGGTGTGTCCAGCATTACTAAGCGTGTTACACAGTCTCTTCTGTGCAAAGTGTTCATGAGCATTTCAGCCTTGGGCCCAGGGGGGCCGCTCTCCCTGAGCGTGTCTAGTGCATGGGCGTCGGAACCATTCATTGTGAGGGGGACGTGTCCCCCCCACTTTTGAAAAGTGGTTGTTTGGTCCCCCCCACTTCCACAACGTGAATTTTCATTGACTTTATATTTACTAGTTTAGACTGGACCTTTTCAATAGGCTCCCCGAGGCCAAACAAAGAAATCTGACCCGCGCCTTATTTTCCATACATTCAAAAAAATATTTATTGGCATTATCCCATTATCCGCGGCAGTATCGCGGCGCCCCGCGGCGCATACGCTCCGCTTTGTGTAGCTGTGTTTATGTAGGGCCTATATCATGCCCTCAGAGCGGCTGAAATGTAAACATGTCTCTGTAAACCGGTAAAAAACGGTGAGAATACTGGAGGTTTATCGTTGGACAGATTTGACCGAAGCACAAGGACTCGTGCATTGTGTTTTCGGAGTTTTTTACGGATTCTCACATGGAGGAGCAGGACTTTTCGCGGTCCTCGGCAGGTGGACAGCGTGTCTTCATCGGTACAAAGGGCCTGACCAGTAACTTTAAGGTGAGGAACATCAGTTTTGGATTTGTTTGTAAAGCGAGTGATGAAACTGATGAAACTGATGAAACTGAGTTTGGGGAAACTGCCCCGGGCACGAGTGTTCAACCGGTCAATACGCCCGTTAAACCTCGCTGTCTGGAGTCTAACTTAACCAAATAACATCTGAATTATTAATTTGACGGATAAATATTTGCTTTCTTTACCCCTTGACTCAGTTTTATCTGCGTTTGTGGGAAATGTGAAGATACAAGCGTTGAGATGTTTGTTTGCGATGGCAGGAGTTAAGGGTGGGGCTGAATCTGAATAAATGAGGACAAACACGAGCGCCGTCTCATAAGAGCTTCATTCACTGAGTTTTTTCACAAAGCGTCATGAAGCCAGGGCGGGACAGGAGAACAGCAGCTCCACAGGTGTTTGGTTATCCGTCCTATATGTCCACCCAGCTGCCAGGAGGGGGCGCTGCTGAGCTGATCGAGTCTCTCACGTATTCTTGGAGTAACGCTCGATTTGGATGTAGTCCCGCTAAAGCAATAACATTGCTCTGTTATTGTCCTGACCTTGTCCCACTGTAGTTCTTAATGTTAAGAAGTCCCCCCCACTTTCCAAACGCTTCCGACGCCGCTGGTCTAGTGGCCAGGGCCAAGGTTCGGTGTTTGGAGTCCGTTGCCCCAAATCGCTTTGGGGCCTTGGCCTCAGCACTCATTTGGAGAGAGTACTGAGGGTTTGGGGAGTCGCCTTGGGGTCTGGGGGCAGGGACGTTGGGCAAAGGGGAGTTGGAGCGTCGTGTTTTTTCCTGGGAGTGTGCCTTGGGAACGCTGGCATGAGCAGTGGGATTCTCCGGGTGGTGTTGTTGTTGTTGTAGCCCTGTTCCACCAGCGGGGGTCACACGCCGGCCGACCCCTTCAGTGTAGGGAGCCGCGAATATGCCTGCTCCGTCCCCACCCTCGGTGTCCACGTCTATGTCCCTCACCGGCAGCACCGCCCGACAGTGGTTGGCGTGGATCCAAGTCGTCCTCTCTGCGATCTTAACGGCAGTGTCCGTCACCAGGGGGGCCAGGAATGGACCCAGCCCGCGCTTTGACTTCCAATGTTTCTTGTCTCCTTCTCCAGAACCCAGTCGCCCGGCTGGATCTCGTGGAGAGCCGTCAGGGCGCTCCTGACCTGGGCAGAAATAGAGAACAGAAGTGCATTCATTTCTTTACAATAGGACAACGCGGGAAATAGTTTCATTCATTCTGGTGGCTGCTTATCTACCGCCGGCCACGGACCTCATACATCCAGTTCAATGAGGAGCGCATACACTAGGGTTTGTTTCAACAATGATAAGCCCTGGGTCACCCCCAAACTCCGACACCTACGAAAGGAGAAAGAGATGGCCCACAAAAATGGAGACCGAATCCATTACAGGGAGGCAAGGTACAGCTTTAGCAGGGAGGTGGAGAAAGCTAAAGCTGCATACTCAGCCCGTCTCCAACATCAATTCACCTCCAATGACTCTGGAGCAGTGTGGCGGGGGCTCAGGGCTATCACCAATTACAAGCCCAAGTCCCCCCAGGCTCTGAACGACCTGTGCCTCGCCCAGAGTCTGAATACACATTACTGCCGCCACGAACGCCCATCAGCCTTTGACACCTCTCTAGACACTCCAGCAGCCCCTGCTCCCCCGATCATCACCTCTACCATCAACGACCCCAGCACTTCATCAAAGGTCTCCACAAACCCCCCCCCCCTGCTCTCTCCGTCCAAGAAGAGGAAGTGCGTCGGCAATTCCTGAACACCTCCCTGGAGTCATGCCGCGTGCCGTCCTGCTTTAAATCGTCCACCATCGTCCCTGTCCCTAAGAAACCACGGATCACAGGACTTAATGACTACAGGCCGGTGGCGCTGACGTCTGTGGTCATGAAGACTTTTGAGCGCTTGGTCCTGCCCCACCTCAAGGACATCACCGCCCCCCTCCTGGACCCGCTGCAGTTCGCCTACAGAGCCAACAGGTCTGTGGACGACGCAGTCAATCTGGCCCTCCACTTCACCCTGGAGCATCTGGACTCACCAGGAACCTACGCCAGGATCCTGTTTGTGGACTTCAGCTCTGCTTTCAACACCATCCTCCCTGAACTGCTACGACACAAGCTCTACCAGCTCAGCCCGACTCCCTCTGCAGGTGGATCACTGACTTCCTGACGGACCGGAGACAGCACGTGCGGCTGGGGAAGATCGTCTCGGACACTCGGACTACAAATACTGGAACTCCTCAGGGCTGTGTACTTTCCCCCTGGCTCTTCTCCCTGTACACAAACTGCTGCACCTCCAGCCACCAGTCCGTTAAACTGATCAAGTTTGCGGACGACACCCCCCTCATCGGCTCATCTCGGACGGTGATGAATCCGCCTACAGGAGAGAGGTGGAACGGCTGGCGTCCTGGTGCAGCCACAACAACCTGGAGCTGAACGCCCAGAAGACAGTGGAGATGATCGTGGACTTTAGAAAAGACACAGCCCAAGGCCGTGGGAACCCAGGGTGCTGAGGGCGCTGCAGCACCCCCTGGTCGATAGTTTGCGAACTGCAGGCAATATTAATAAATAGTAAATATTCAGGGGAAAAGATTTTTTGGGGGTAAATGTCCCTCAGCACCCCCTAACTAAAATGTCTTCCCACGGCTCTGACACAGCCTCACCGTCCCCCCTCACCCTGACAGACTCTCCCACCCCCATTTCCATCGTGGACTCCTTCCGTTTCCTGGGCACCACCATCACCCAGGACCTCAAATGGGAGCCGACCATCAGCTCCCTCATCAAGAAGGCCCAGCAGAGGATGTTCTTCCTGCGGCAGCTGAGGAAACTCAAGCTGCCAACCAGGATGCTGGTGCAGTTCTACACGGCCATCATCGAGTCCATCCTCACCTCCTCCATCACCGTGTGGTCCATCCTCACCTCCTCCATCACCGTGTGGTCCATCCTCACCTCCTCCATCACCGTGTGGTCCATCCTCACCTCCTCCATCACCGTGTGGTCCATCCTCACCTCCTCCATCACCGTGTGGTCCATCCTCTCCTCCTCCATCATCGTGTGGTCCATCCTCACCTCCTCCATCCCCGTGTGGTCCATCCTCTCCTCCTCCATCATCGAGTCCATCCTCACCTCCTCCATCACCGTGTGGTTCCCCGGCGCTACAGAACGGGACAAGCACCGACTGCAGCGCATTGTGCTGCTGCAGAGAAGGTGATCGGCTGTGAGCTCCATCTCTCCAGGACCTGTTCACCTCCAGGACCTGTTCATCTCCAGGACCCGGAGGCTTGTGGGTCGGATCACAGCTGACCCTTCTCACCCTGGACACGGACTATTCACCCCTCTCCCCTCAGGCAGGAGGCTACGGTCTATCCAGACCCAGACCTCCCGCCACTTGAACAGTTTTTTCCCTCCGCCATCAGACTCATGAACAATAACAAGTCTCTGTAGCTCAGTCACAGAGTCATGGATGTTTCTGCTCGTTTGCTCTGTGTGGTGTTTCCACACTTAGACCCGCTGCTGTCATTTATCACTTTACTTTTTACTCAGCTGTAAATATAATCCCACTGTTGTTCGAAGTCTATTGTTGTCATCTCACCATATTTTACCTTTTACTTTTTATTTTGTATCTTATTTATTAATATTCCTTATGCATGCCCCCTAAAGCCTTATAGTTTAAAGTTTTATAGCTTAATTTTATCTAAATTCTGTGTTTTATGTTTTATGTTGCACGTCCGCATCAAGAAAAATTCCTAGCTTGTGAACTTGTTCTCAAACAATGGCAAATAAAATCTATTCTGATTCTGATTCTGATTCTGGACATTCTCGAAGCTCAGCGCACGCTGGCGGAGCAGATTCTGCATATGGAGCGGACCTTTCCAGACTCTCTTGTTATTGTGCTTGGTGACTTTAACAAGGGGAACCTGAGCCAGGAATTACAAGTACAGACAGTTTATTAAATGCCCAACCAGAGAGGGGGAAAGACACGCACATCCGCCGTGCTGAACCAGTGTGCTGGATCCAAAAAGTTCAATGGAAAAAGGAAAAAAAGATCCGCACAACTGAAATATGCTCACCAGTTTAATTGTTCACACAGAGTAGAGTGACGTTTCGGGTCTAGCCCTTCATCTGACTTAAAACACACAGCTCTCACACACCTGTTATATACATACATGAGCTGATTGTGTCACATGTTAGAGAGGTCACATGACCATGGGAAGAACTACGCACATTGGTCAATATATGATAGGACAAACATGTACATATGTGGGTGTGTACAGGTGCAGTAGAATGGATGGGGTCCACCATCTATTCTATTCCACCATCTATGGAGACCAACACGCACCGGGAACAGGTCTGACTTACTGCCGGCAATGCGAACCAAGCTCCTGCTGCGGTCATACAGGGAACGGACAGCCCTTAACAGAGGGCCCCGGACCCCATAGTCCCGGAGCACCCCCCACAGGGCACCACGAGGGACACGGTTGAATGCTTTCTCCAGATCCACAAAACACATGTGGACTGGTTGGGCGAACTCCCACAAACCCTCAAGCACCCGATGAAGAGTATAGAGCTGGTCCAGTGTTCCACGACCGGGACGAAAACTGCATTGTTCCTCCTGGATCCGAGGTTTGACTATCGGCCAGATCCTCCTCTCCAGCCCCCTGGAGTAGACCTTACCAGGGAGGCTGAGGAGTGTGATCCCTCTGTAATTGGAGCACACCCTCCGATCCCCCTGCTTGAAGAGAGGGACCACCATCCCGGTCTGCCAATCCAGAGGCACTGTCCCCGACCGCCACGCAGAGGCGTGTCAACCAAGACAGTCCTACAACATCCAGAGACTTAAGGTACTCGGGACGAATCTCATCCACCCCCGGAGCCACCGAGGAGCTTTCTAACCACCTCTGTGACTTCAGCTTGGGTGATGGACGAACCCCCTCCGAGTCCCCAGCCTCTGCTTCCTCTTCGGAAGACGTAACGGTGGGATTGAGGAGATCCTCGAAGTTCTCCTTCCACCGCCCGACCACATCCCCAGTCGAGGTCAGCAGCCCCCCACCCGCACTGTAAAGAGTGTTGGTGAAGCACTGCTTCCCCCTCCTGAGGCGCCGGATGGTTTGCCAGAATCTCTTCAAGGAGACCGATAGTCCTCCTCCATGGCTTCTCCAAACTCCTGACCTCTTGACCTCCTGCCTAGGGTGTCCTGGTGCCAGGTGCACTTATGGACATCCTTGTGCTCGGACATGGTGTTGGTGTTATGCACAAACCGTAACTAGCACAGAAGTCCAATAACAGAACACCACTCGGGTTCCGATTGGGGAGGCCGTTCTTCCCCATCACCCCCACCCAGGTCTCACTGTCGTAACCCACGTGGGCGTTGAAGTCCCCCAGTAGAAAAATGGGCCTGTAGATACTCTCTGTCACTGCATCGAACAGATCAGTCTGTTGATGCAAAATAACTTTCTCCAACTAAACTCAGACCAAACTGAGATCATTGTTTTTGTCCCACAGACACAAAGACAAAGTGTTCTCAGTCACCTCGAGTCTCTCTCTAAAACCAAAACATCAGGTTAGAAATCTAGGAGTAGTCATGGACTCAGACCTGAACTTAAACAGCCACATCAAAGCAATAACATCATCAGCTTTTTACCATCTGAAAAACATTAAGATCAGAGGAATAGTGTCAAAACCAGACTTAGAGACACTCATCCATGCGTTTGTCTCCAGCAGGTTAGACGACTGTAACGCTGGTTAGACGCTGCTGAAACTCTACACGATAAAAGGAATCTATAATTTCGCCTATCGGGTGAGCCGGGGACTTAAGGACTGTATTTTGGAATTCGTGCCACCGCTGATCAAACATACGGGCATCAGTTGTGGGGTGGCGACGCAAAAGATCACATCTGTCTGCCCAATTTAAATCCTCTACTCTCCTGGTACTACCTTCTATCTTTAACAGCGCCTCCAGGACATTTCACCAAACGCAGATCTGCCGAACTAAATGAACAGAACCACGTTGGAATACCGAGCTGGCGCACCATCACGATTAAGTCTTTTAGTGTGGCTTGCCAGTATGGGGGCGTGCCTCTAATAGGCTTCAAAAAACCATAACCACTATCAAAATGTAATAAAGGCCAGGGCTTATTCTACTCACCGGGGCATTGCTGGAGCATGTATGAGGAAGAAATTTTAAATTTGTATACATTTATTTATGGTTAAACTTCTGTATAGTCCCTTTAAGTAACGTAAACTTTATCGATTTCAAGCATTTTATACTCAATGGCTCAATCATTGATCCAGGTGAGAGTAGGAACGTACAATAAAAAAAATAACATATAATAAAAAGTTACTAAAAAACACGTGTAATAGGCTTCATTTATTGATTGGATATTGATGAGGCTTCCAACGCTGACGACTACGCTTTATTCACCTTATTTACTGCATTCTAATGGAATCTCCCTTGTGTTTTCAGGTATAACTCTGTGGGATAAAGAGAAACTGGACAGAGACATGAGAGTGACCCCCAAACCCAACACAGAGTTTAAGATCGTGGCGTCTGAGTCCATCTCTGATAAGTCCTCTTCTCTGGATGTGGAAGCTTCACTTAAAGCCAGTTTTCTGTGTGGACTTGTTCAAGTCGAAGGAGCAGCTAAATATCTGAACGACCATAAAAAGTCCACCAAACAGGCCAGAGTCACTCTGCGGTACAAAACTACCACCGTGTTCAAACAACTCACTATGGATCAGCTCGGAACAGGAAACTTAACACACTGTGAAGTCATTAACAAAGGCTTAGCGACTCATGTAGTGACAGGCATCCTCTACGGAGCACAGGCCTTCTTCGTGTTCGATCAAGAAACGTCTGAAGAGGAAAATGTCCAAGACATTCAAGGATCCCTTAAGATGATGATTGAAAAAATACCTACAATCACATTTGGTGCAGGCGGGGCTGTGAAAATAGAAGAAAAAGACAGAGAAAAGGTGAACAAATTTTCCTGCAGTTTTCATGGAGATTTAATTCTGGAGAAAAGTCCAACAACGTTTGAAGAAGCTGTTAAAGTTTTTCAAGACCTGCCCAGACTCCTGGGCTCTGGTGGAGAGAATGTTGTCCCCCTGACTGTGTATCTGCTGCCGCTCACCACTCTGGACTCTAAAGCCTCCAAAGTGGTCCGACATATCAGTCTGAGGTTGGTCACTGAGGCTGAGAACATCCTGGAAGGTTTCACTGAGTTGGAAACGTGGTGTAACGATGTCCTGAAGAGTCCTGCAGGCCAGAACTTCCCACAACTTTACAAAAAAATCAAAAAGTTTAAAGGTCTGTGCTCAGAGTTTATGGTGGGACTCAAAAGAACATTCTACCAGAAGCTGCCATTGATCCGCGGTGGAGGAGAGAAGGAGGCGGTTCTGGCAGAAGTCCTGAAGAAGGCGACTCAGGGTCCGTTCAGTAGCCACAGACTGAAGCAGTGGATGGAAGACAAGGACAAGGAGTTCAACACAATCAAAACACTAATTAAACTGATGAAGAACACAGAAGTGGTCTCTTCTGAAAATGCTCTCACAGACAAAGTGACAGAGACCGAGAAAGCCCTGGTGTTTGTATTTACCTCTCTAGACAGCCCTGAGCCGTTCCTCTCAGAGTTAGACCAATACTTAAAAGGATCTATGTCCACCATCTCTAACGGTCCGGTGCCCATACGCTGGTACAGTTCTCAAGAAGTTGCTAACTCTGTGAGACGCAAAGCTAAACTTTTCAGTGATTTTCAAGAGTCCAACGACGACAGAAAGAGCTTTCGGTTCCTGGTCGTGGGTTTAGCAGATAAGAACCATGAAGGTTCAGTCATCTACTTGTACAAAGACGGGTTCAGAGTCAATCAGGACTTTGAGGTTCCTACTAGTCCTACAGCAGTGGGGAGTAGTAGAAAGGACTGGAAAAGATTTAATTTGCAGGGCACCTTACAGAGACATAGTCAGAATTTGCTGAGACAGAGTGACAAAGCACGTACTATTATTGGTCTTAAAGCCCCACCATGTGCTCCTCCAAAAAACCTCACAGGAACCGCCTCCTCCACAGTCATCAGAGTCCACTGGAAGGGACCAAACGTGGAAAAAGGCGTCAACATTAACGGATACATCGTGGAGTACGGACAAACTCAAAAGAAGATCCAGTGGAAGACAGAGCAGTCCCAGTCTGATGAGATGTTGATTCCTGGACTTCAACCTGAGACGACCTACTCCATCAGGGTCCTGTGTGACTGTGGGGAGCAAGGCATAAGCCGCGAGAGCTCCTCCATTATTGTGACCACCAAGGACAAAGCATCCTATGAAGCAGGTACGGACAAACGTTTTGGCAGTTTGAGAAACAAACACAGAATAGGATTATTAGGAGGACATGTAAAGTAAGTTAGAGGACTCACGGAGAGCGTTCCAAAAATATATAATATGTAATTGCCATGGCAACACATTATTTGTCCAGACGAGTGCAAGGCCTATAGTTATCGCAACAGTACCAAGCTGCGCAGAGTGCACGAAAAAAACCTCAGCGCAGCGTTGTCCCCTATTCACAGGTAAACTCTCCATGTCACCTCCTCATTGGGCACTGGCAGGAAGTGACATAGATCGACGCTAACAATTTTGAACTGTTGCCGTGTGAGTCAAACTGCTCTGGAACTTTACCTCTAATTATGTCACTTCCTGTCAGTAGTTAAAAATTCTAATAATAATAACCTTTTCTGACCAACATTTCTTCATTATTTCATCTTTAGCTTCACTCAAATAAAAAAGATAATTATTACTTAAAACAGATGATCAAATCAAATCAAACTTTTTTCATAAAGGGCTTTTCATACCGACAGGTGTTATTACAGACGCACGCGCTTGCGCACACACACACACACAATATATCATGCAAACGCAGCCACTCTCGCCAAAAAATCCTTATCAATTCCTTTTGAGTGGCTTGTAAGTGGCCCACCCATCCTTCATTAAAATAGCCGGAGTTCTTAGCCTGACAGCATGCTGGTCTCTGTCAGAGTTTCTCCTGAAATTCATTCATTCTCACCTTAATTCACAAAAGCCATACATTTACACTCCTAGACCTTTATATTACCCCTCTGTCACAAAAAGAAGCTTTAATGTGGACGTTTTTGGCTCCAAATTCAGCTTTTTTTGACTGTACAATCACAAGAAGCTCTGATTGGCTGTTTCCGGTTTGGCTCTCTGTTTGTTTGTCCTACTACGTGGGTCTTACCAAAATATTGTTCCACCCCCATTAAAAACGGGCAAAAAACAGTATATGCCGTGGTATCCAGGGACACAACTCGGTTATGGGGCATTTTGAGAGAAACATAGCTTCAGAAAGTGTAGTCTCCAAGCTTTCCAATGATGTGTAACACATGGAAATCTGATAACATTTGGAGACAATGTGGCAAATTGAAGTTAACAACTCCAAAATAGCCCAAAGGGCACAAAAAGGCATCTGAAGTTTTGGGCAGTTCAGTCATGGACAATGACTACGTTATATTATCCTTAACCTGAGAACACAGCTTACGACCAAAAACACAAACAAATCCATTCAACTGAACCCACCATGTTAGCTTACAGCACAACACTGAGGTTTAAGAGAAAGTTTTGTAAAAATCAGCTAAAACCATGTTTATGTAAGAGCACGTCTGAGCTGGCAACGAAAACGCCAACGCATGCGCAGTTCACACATATTATCCATCTAGATAACCATTAAAACCTGTCATATGCACTTTAAGATTTATTTGATAAGCTATGATGAGTAAAAGCTGGATGCACCTTCCCTGTTTACAGAAACAACAATTCTGCATCAGATCCAGGATGTCCTGAAGTCTGGAAGTGGATCAAAGGAAAAACTCTCGGAGACTCTGGGTTCAGCTCTGGCCTATGTCCTACAGACGTCCGAGCAGGTCCTGGAGGAGTTTGACCTAGACGAATACAACACGTCTCCTCAGGGTAAACTGAGTCTGGTCCCAGCGGTGAGGAACTGCAGGAAGGCAGTGTAAGTCCTAAGTTACAGACAGCAGCTTCAGACCTTCAGTTTAATCTAACACATGTGACACTAACATCTATTACAGGTTTGGAAACTGTGGACTCTCAGAGCTTCACTGTGAAGTGGTGGCTTCAGCGCTGAGCTCCAGCCCCTCCCATCTCAGAGAGCTGGATCTGAGTAACAATAAACTGAGCGACGCATCAGTGTCTGTGCTGTGTGACGGTCTGAAGAGTCTGAACTGTCAACTCTCCTCTCTCAGGTCAGAGTCTGTAAACTCTCCTCTCTCAGGTCAGAGTCTGTGGGAGCAAGTGGGAATGGCCTGAGGCCAGGGCAGATGCAACAACTGCACCTTCTCCTCTACTTTTATTATTATTATTAGGCCCGAGCAGCGGACTTGCAGTGTCCCATGAGGGACTAATTAAAATCAATACTGGAGCCGACGACGCAAGAATTCACATAGCAAAGGTGCAAAAAATGTCATAGTACAAAGGTGACACTGGCCAAGCACATAGACCATGTCAGGACATGTAAAAAAAAAATATTATGACCCCGCCCTAAACTCGGCAGGAAGTCGTCCATCTTGCATGAACCTCAAACCTTCAAAATCCTACCTCTTGAACGTCTGACCCCTGATCCCCAAGTTTTCATTTGAAATCCTCAAATGTCGATCAAAATACCACAGACCCATGTGCCTTAAATATCCTCATTTAGATTTTTGAAAGAGTATTGGGTGTGGTCATGCCAAACCCGCAACTCAGAGGCCATTTCAACAAAATTCTAAGCCTCATATCTTTCACAGACTTAGTTGGATTGGAACGGACCTAATAGAGCGCGTGTGCACATTCACGAGCTGGACGTAATGATGTGCAAACGCAGCCACTCTCGCCAAAAATTCCTTATCAATTCCTTTTGAGTGGCTTGTAAGTGGCCCACCCATCCTTCATTAAAATAGCCGGAGTTCTTAGCCTGACAGCATGCTGGTCTCTGTCAGAGTTTCTCCTGAAATTCATTCATTCTCACCTTAATTCACAAAAGCCATACATTTACACTCCTAGACCTTTATATTACCCCTCTGTCACAGAAAGAAGCTTTAATGTGGACGTTTTTGGCTCCAAATTCAGCTTTTTTTGGCTGTACAATCACAAGAAGCTCTGATTGGCTGTTTCCGGTTCGGCTCTCTGTTTGTTTGTCCTACTACGTGGGTCTTACCAAAATATTGTTCCACCCCCATTAAAAACTGGCAAAAAACAGTATATGCCGTGGTATCCAGGGACACAACTCGGTTTTGGGGCATTTTGAGAGAAACATAGCTTCAGAAAGTGTAGTCTCCAAGCTTTCCAATGATGTGTAAAACATGGAAATCTGATAACATTTGGAGACAATGTGGCAAATTGAAGTTAACAACTCCAAAATAGCCCAAAGGGCACAAAAAGGCATCTGAAGTTTTGGGCAGTTCAGTCATGGACAATGACTACGTTATATTATCCTTAACCTGAGAACACAGCTTACGACCAAAAACAAAACACAAACAAATCCATTCAACTGAACCCACCATGTTAGCTTACAGCACAACAAAAGCCTCATCAAAAAGCAGACACGATGGCACAGCAGCAGCCACCAGCGAAGATAAACAAACTGTTTTACCAGTATGTAAAAAGACACAGAAAAAGTCACGTCCCTACTGCACGCTCCAAAATCTCCCAAATCAAGCCGGTTTGAACCAAAAAGTTTACGCTTTTAAATATACCAAAACTGCTAGCTTAAACATGGAGAGGCTTCTTCGTGGCTTCAAGTGAACGATTCTGCAAGAAAATGAAAATCACCAATTTTCTACAAAGAATTGAGGAAAAATTAGCAAAAAAAGGGGTCAATAGTCCGCGTCCAATTCTGACCTCGATAAAGTCCTGAAATGACCGCTAATGCTAGCACAAATGTACATTTCAACGCTACACTTGATTAAAAAACAGTTTGCCTCTCTACAATGGCAGTGGATGTGACCCCACAGGTACCTTTTGTTGTATTTTTGTTGTTTTTGTACACTGAAAAAAACTAACAAATTTAAACAAGGATTCCAATTTGGAGTTAATGTGCTATGCTGTACTTTTTGTCTGTCCAGTTCCATTGTATTCATTTTATTTTAAGTTGTATTATTGAAACTGTGGACTATAACGTACTGACAAGATGAAAAAAAACATGTACTTATGGATATTAGTTAATACTCTGCACATTTTTTTGTAGGCTTTTTTTTAATCCACTACGGTAAATTGGCTGAAATACTGAGTTAAATCTGAAAACAAATTTATTTTTATTCCATTCAAGATGTCAGATCTCACTTTTTATCACCAATTCAATTCAAATCTGCATTTCAGTTTCCTTTCCTGGTGGCACAGATTTCACCCCATAACACTCAAAGAACTCAAACTGGTCCATTACATAAAAAATATAAATATTTTAAAAACATAGCAATGTGTCCTACTTCACAGCGTCATTATTATTACTTGTGTTATTCTATTCATCTGAATGACTTTCATCACATATTTCTTTCTTTATTCAGATTGAGTGGCTGTGGTTTGTCAAAGATCAGCTGTTCCTCTCTGGCCTCAGCTCTGAAGTCCAACTCACATCTCACTAAACTGGACCTGAGTGGAAACAAACTGAGTGATTCAGATGTGAAGGAGCTCCACGTCCTGAAAGAGAGCCCTGAGTGTCATCTGGAGACACTGCGGTGAGAACTGACGTAATGGGCCTGATCTTGTGTTTCAAAATGCAGATTATAGCGGAACATTCTGCGCTGAGTAGGGGCAGCTCCAGGCTTTAAGTGGGAAGTACTGGGGTGGAGACACACTTTTTACTTCAAAACCAGATCGACTCTGTGGCCGGGAAGGGGAGGGAGAGGGTTGTGAGGGAGTGGGGGGTGAACATGTGCATTTGTTTAGCTCACGATTGAGTTAATTAAGTTTTTAGTTTGACCTGAGAGAGCCTGTAATGCTTAGAGTGCCTATGACATATTAGGCACAATTTTAGCTAAAACATATTTAACACAATTATATTTAAGATTTTGCTAAAAGATTGTACCCAGCTTTCTTTAGTTTGGCCAGTTTCACTTCCTTATTGGACACTGACAGGAAGTGACGTAGAAGAAGGTAAACCATTTTAAACTGTTGCCGTGCCGACCATGTTAATGATCAAATTACTTTTTCCATACACAACGAAGGCTTATTTTATATATTAAAATATTTTCATTTTACCTGGAGAAATGTTGAGCTCTATTGTTCGAATTAGGTGTAAAACAGTTTTTGGATGTCACACTAAACAAACGTATGGGAAATGAGTCAAACTGCTGTGGAATGTACCTTCTTCTATGTCACTTCCTGTCAGCAGCTTAAAAATTCAAAATAAAAATAAGTTTTCTGCCCAACATTTCTTCGTTAAAATTGCTGCTTCACTGAAAAAAAATGATAATTATGCAACTGATGTTATCCTCTTAAATAAGGTATATTTTCAAAAGCATTGAAACCTGTCATATGCACCTTAAAGGGACTATACAGAGTTTAAAAATGTTAAAATTATGTATTTTCCTTCCCCTACATGTTCCAGCCATGTCCTCATGTGTAGAATGAGCCCAGACCTGTTCACCACAACTGCCTCTAAAATCCTGCTCTGTCACAAAGGTGTTCATTCAGGTCCATCATGAACGAGCTTAATATAGAGCCTGCAGTTACGCATAAGACCTGAGGTGGCAGTAGTGAGTATAAAATGACCAACTTGCATGTAGTACCTTTAAGGAAGTTCACAAGGCAGCGCCATCTCAATGAGGAAATAAATGTGAGGCGGCATCTCTGTTTCAAACGCGACCATATATGTGATATTCCAGTTAAGGGGGAAAACAAACAAGAGAAAAATCTAACAAACATACATAACGAATGCAGAATTACTGATATCGTTTTCTACCCAATAAAGATACCAAGACATGGAGGAGCAAAGTGGCTCAACAGCCCATAATTACATAAATAATGGATAATGCTAACATGATGCTTTATGTTATCGTCATGCTACATGCTAATGATAGCTAGTGCTAGCTACGACTGCCGTTTTTTCTCTTCTACTTAACAACATGCTGTGAAAAAATATCCATATGGACCCGATTTAAACTTGACTTTATTCATGTGTGATGAATTAGTTCATATTACACCAGAAAATAGTTTATTGTTTATTGAAACAGGGACAATGTACAAAACCATTAGTCTTTATAAAAGAAGAGATGATTTGTACTAGAGTTAGTGAAGTAGTTATTTCCCGACTGCAGATGCTCCCCTCGGCGAAGCCACGCCCCCTTCCATGACGAGATGCCGTCTGTATCTATCAGGGCAGTGGACACTGACCTATAAGCCACGCCCTCTCACAAACGGCGCAGGCACATAACAACAACACAACAACACAACAACACAACAACAGCAGCGCCACTCAGAACATATGGTGCGTCCCATTTGTCCGAGTTGGTGCAGTCCTGGAGCCAGGCACAGGATTTGGCCCTTTGAGTCCAATGTCTCCAGCCCGTCACTGCCAGAGTCTTTCTGTGACCACTATCAGTCACATTGAAAAAGAGTCTCTGCGACTAAATGATTGTGTTATGAGGACGTTCAGCTCCATCTGCAGTTCCCAGGTCGAAGTGTTAAGAGGAAACTCAATATTGTTTCAAATATCACCTTGACTCTCACTACATGAGAAGAACAAAGAAACCAGACGTTGAACTGAGTCTGAGGCGTTAAGGTCGACAAAGGCAAGTATTAAGAGGAAACTACATCCTCGTGTCCTTGTGTTGAAACGTCCTCTGAAAGACTGGACTCCGCCCAAGTCCCATAGAAGCTCAGGTATCTGCTAAAGTGAAGCTCTCGGCCACAGCATCAAACTGAATCCTGTCTGTTCTCTGCTCCTCAACAGATATTAAAGATCATCTCTGTCCTGAAGACGTGCAGCTCGACCCTCAGCCTGGGCCCAGAGAGAGCGCTCCTTTCCTTCTTTGTTTCAAACGTGTGGACAAGGCTTTTACATTTGTCCATAATAATGGACAGAGCCAGGTTCAAAAGTGTGCTTTTATTTGTGACATATTAGTTACAAACATTTGCTCTGAGGGATTTTGGATCTGGTTTAGTTTAAAATCAGCCTTTTGTGGACAAATCTGTAACAATTCAAATGATGCCTTTCTGTTTGAACATTTTTGAAATCTAAATCTCAAATAAATCAGGAATCAGGAATTATATATTGAAAAATCCTCCAATAAAAACCTTAAACATAATGTTTACGTCTGGAAAGTTTGAAGCCTGTAGGAGCAACAGTCAGAGCCATATTCAAACTTTGTGTTTGTTTTTAGATTAAAGTTTATGTGCAAAGACTGAAATGGCCCAACACATAATACAATAAAGTGCCCAGTGTCTCCCCCTGCTGGCCGTCTCTGGGACTCTGGGTTACAGAGGAACATCTAGAGTGGCCAAACTCCTCATGAAATTTAGCTTCAGTGCATCATTAGGCTGATTCTGCCACAGTATTTATTCTTTATTATTATGTAGGAGCAGTTTTCTTAGATTTGAGAAAAGCATTTAATGTAGTGAATCACAGAATACTACGGTCAAAGCTTTCCAATGGATGGCAGCATGTTGAGAAATGAGGAAACAGTGGAACGAGCCCTTAGTGTTTATCTGCCAATAAAGAAAGAGTTTTAAGTTTTATATGAAAGGCAGCGTCTACATACATTTATTTACACATTTACACTTAATGGTCAGAAATGTGTTTTTATTTTTAATAACTCATGTCTGCATCTTACTGTCTTTGTTACACTGGGGTGACCAGATTACACACTGGGACATAATTGGGGAATATTCCAAATCTGGACTCAGGCTGAAAAGTAAAACGGTTACCGTCTCATGACGTGCACCAAAGTGAGATTTGTAATTGGTTTATACTTGGTCATTGATGATCACATGGGCTGAATGTGCTCTTTTGGGAACTATACAGACCAAAAACCTGGACAACTGGGACAGAAACTGAGCCAAACGGAACAACACAGTGGTTTTGGAGAAATGTGGGACAAAAGACTCAAAACGGGGTAAACTGGGAGATCAGGTCACCCATTGTTACACTGAAACATTATACTGGAATGTGTGTGTGTAGTTTTCATGACATATTACCTTTGCTCACTGAACTGTACTGCAAATAATGTTATTTGATTCAAATATCCTTAAAGATGTCCTCTGTGCTGTGATACTACTGAGAAAAGAGCCTGTGCATTAACACATAGATGTGAAACCTCATTCTGATTTGGGGAGGTTTAAAGGGGCTGTATTCTGGCACACTTCAGATGGATTGGGACTTACAGGTCGTTTGGCTCTTTTCTCTAAACCTGCTCAGTATCTTCATGTTACTGCTGCTGTGTCGAGGCGGCTGCTCACAGACCCAGGGCTTCAGCGCAGACACACAAGAAATTGGAACAATCTCCTTTCCTGCTTGTAAAAGACAAACATAACTAAATAAAAGGGATCGTCATCCCACCAAAGACACGATTGTCTCTCCTCTGATTGTTTTTGGAACGTGTCGTTTTCATTCTCCTCTTCACAGCCGATAACCAGTCGGCCCTAAAGGAACATGGGGTCCAGTAACCTAGACCAGGGGTCCCCAGACCTTTTGGAGCCGAGTTCCCCCTAAAGCTTTAGGTGACCAGACGCACGTACTTAGACTTGAAAACACTTTAACTACAGCCACAAAATAAAATACAGTGCCTTGTGAAAGTATTCGGCCTCTTGAACTTTTTGACCTTTTGCCACATTTCAGGCTTCAAACATAAAGATATAAAACTGTCATTTTTTGTAAAGAACCAACAACAAGTGGGACACAATCATGAAGTGAAACGAAATTTATTGGATATTTCAAACATTTTTAACAAAAAAACAACTGAAAAATTGGGCGTGCAAAATGATTCACCCCTTTACTTTCAGTGCAGCAAACTCTCTCCAGAAGTTCAGTGAGGATCTCTGAATGATCATATGTTCCAAGTTCAAGGTGCATTAGTACTTTCGAGAGGCACTGTATAATGGGGCTTCTGTAAATTCATGGTTTTCAGCATTTTCTGCAATGTGTGCATGTTCAGCTTCCGCAACTTGTCATCTTTCAGTAAAGTTCCGCCATCTGCAGTTTTTCCAGTTTATTTCTAGAGGATTGGGAATGTTTTCCATTCGTGTGTACGTGTATTCTGGGCCATGCATTTTAATAGGATTTCAGGGACTTCAGGTCTTTCAGCTATTTGTGCAGCTTCTGCATTTCAGCAGTTCAGCAATTTCAACATTTTCAACAGTTTATGGAATTTAAAAATGTTATGCAATCTAAACAGTTCATACAGATTAGACTATGCAAATTAAGCGATTTTTAAATAAAGTTTCTAGTTTACGCCATTGCATAAAGTTTCTACTATAGCTCTTAAACTTCTGTATTTTTACGGATTTCCTGCGCATTTCACAGCCTTCACAGTTTCAGCGAATTCCTCAAATTTTTCTGCAATTTGAGCATATTCAGCTTCCGCAACTTGTCATATTTCAGTAAAGTTCCGCCCTCTGCAGTTTCCCAGTTCATTTCTACAGGATTGGGAATTCTGCCATTCATTTTAATAGGACTTCAGGTATATTGAGGTCTTTCAGCCATTTCTGCAGCTCCTGCAATTTCAGAACTCTTAAGGACTTCAGCAGTTTTAAGGATTTTAGGTGTTTGAGGGTTTCAAGACTTTCATGGATTCAACAGTTTCAAGGAATTGAGGAGTTTTAAACAATTCTGTAGTTTCAAAGTTTTTCAAGGATTTTTCTTGTCCTACATAGATAAAGTATATTGATATATTGATGTAATGTGTATATGTGTGCACTGATGTGTATTGGGTGTTAATGTTATATGGCCTGTGCACCTTTTATTTTGTACACGGTAATGTTTGCGTCATCGGCCACTCCTTTTAAAGATGGCTCCTCGCCACTCTACAGCAATTTGCCTGAAGAAGGCCTAGCTGCCGAAACGTTGTAAATAACTTTTTTTGCAAGATTTACAGTATGCGAGAGATTCAATTTTTCAGGTAACTTTTGCGGCAAAACTAGTGTGCAGTCAATCACAAAAGCAAAAGCAAAAGTTTCTAGTTATATCTATTTCACAACCTACTTCATAAAGGTAATTTGATTTGACAGGCAACATGTTGACTTTCGTGGCGCCGTCAGAGTGCAAACGTTCCGTCTAGTGGGCCACGTGTTTGGGGTCTCAGCAACTGCAGCAAACCTGATTCATGTCTATGTGGGAAAAGGAGTAAAGTGCCCAGTGCAACAATCAGGCAGATGCCACCAGTGAGACAAACTCCAAAGAATTTGTAAATCCAATAGAAAGCATTCAAAAAAGTAAAGCCAAAGTAGGAGAGGACTGGAAGGCTTCATCTATTGATTCACCATAGCGGGAGGCATTTCTTCCATATTTGCGATTGTTCCACGACAACACACAAACACAACAACAACGCGGACGACTACACCACCTCATTTTACTGCATTCTAATGGAATCTCCCTTGTGTTTCCAGGTATTACTCTGTGGGATAAAGAGAAGCTGGACAAAGGCATGAGAGTGAGCCCAAAACCCGACACTGAGTTTAGGATCGTGGCGTCTGAGTCCATCTCTGATAAGTCCTCTTCCCTGGGAGTGGAAGCTTCACTTAAAGCCAGTTTTCTTTGTGGACTTGTTGATATTGAAGGATCAGCTAAATATCTGAAAAACAATAAAGAGTCCACCAAACAGGCCAGAGTCACTCTGCGGTACAAAACTACCACCGTGTTCAAAGCTCTGACCATGAATCAGCTCGGAACAGGAAACTTAACCCACTGTGAAGTCATGGACAAAGGCTTAGCGACTCATGTAGTGACAGGCATCCTCTACGGAGCACAGGCCTTCTTCGTGTTCGATCACGAAACGTCTGAAGACGAAAGTGTTCAAGACATTCAAGGATCCCTCAAGATGTTGAAAAAATACCTTCAATCTCTTTTGGTGCAGGCGGGGCTGTGAAAATAGAAGATAAAGACAGAGAAAAGGTGAACAAATTCTCCTGCACTTTTCATGGTGATTTCCTTCTGGAGAAAAGTCCAACGACATTTGAAGAAGCTGTTAAAGTTTATCAAGACCTGCCCAGACTCCTGGGCCCCAACAAAGAGAATGTCGTCCTGGACAGTCCTGCATGCCAAAACTTTACACAACTTTTCAAAAAAATAAAAAAGTTCCAAGCTCTGTGCTCTGAGTTTAAGCTGGGACTCCAAAGAACATTGTCCGAGAAGCTTCCATCGATCCGTGGTGGAGGAGAGGAGGAGGTGGCTCTGGCAGAAGTCCTGAAGACGGTGGTAGAAAGTTCATTCAACAGCGACAGACTGAACCAGTGGATGGAAGACAAAGATGATGAGACCAATGCCGTCAAATCTCTTATGAAACTAATGCAAAACCCAGAAACGGTCTATTTCTAAAAACGCTCTCTCAGATAAAGTGTCTGACTCAGAGAACGCCCTGGTGTTCGTGTTGACCTCTCTGGACAGCACTGAGCCGTTCCTCTCAGAGTTAGACCAACACTTAAAAGGATCTAAGTCCGACAGCTCTGATGCTCCAGAGCCCAGACGCTGGTACAGGAATGGAACCAGCAACTTCAGGCTGAAGCTGGAGAGGTCACTGTGACTGGTCTGAGCCCTCACACAGAGTACAGCGTCAGAGTGAGAGCCGTCACTGATCTGGGAGTGGGTCCTGCTGCTGCTCCAAAAACCTCCATCAGAACCTTACCATATGCTCCTCCAGAAGATCTCACAGGAACAGCCTCCGTCACAGAGATCAGAGTCCAGTGGAGGAGACCACAGACGGCACAGGATGACAACATTAATGGATACATCGTTGAGTACGGAGAAACTCAGGAGAAGATCCAGTGGAAGAGAGAGCAGTCCCAGTCTGAGGAGATGGTGATCTCTGGACTTCAACCTGAGACGACCTACTCCATCAGGGTCCTGTGTGACTATGGGGAACACGGCACGAGCGAGGGCTCCACGATCACTTTGACCACCACAATTAAAAGCCCCACGACCAACAAGTACAAAGAATTATACAGAGCAGGTATGGACACACTTCAGCTTGAGGCTTGTCAGACAAAAACAGAATAGACATGAATAGTGTTTGTGCAGGTTCATTGTTGTAATGGGGCTTTAACCATTGGCCGGACTGAGTTAATAAAGTTAAGGACGTTTTTCTTCTTCGCTCTTGTGGTCTGACAAAGGAACACAAGGCTAATTATTCCTCGGACTACGTATTAGGAGTGGGAACCTCCAGATATGATACATGGCTCACAATAACGTCCCGATACGTCGACACTCGATATATTGCACATACAGATTAGACTTTATTGATCTGACCATGGAGTAATTAACTTGTTCGATCAGCTCTCAAGTAAAACTCAGGGGGTGCAACATAGACAGTAAATGTGTAAACAAGTAATGGCAACTATAGGTACAGTGGCAAGAAAAGTACAACTCACAGGAATGATTAAACCCTGTCTGCCCCTCCTGGAGCCGCCACCTTAACAATGGAGGGGTTTGACATGATCCTGGGGGCTCTGTGGTCGGGGGCTTCGTGCCCCTGGTAGGGTCTCCCAGGGCAAACAGGTCCTAGGTGACTGGTCAGACAAAGAGCGGTTCAGAAGCCCCTTATGAGAGACCAAAAGGTCCGGTTGGAGCCATGAGGCCTTTGTGGACCCACCACCTGCAGGGGGCGCTATAGGGGCTGGTGCAGCGCCAACAGCTGCCCCCACGACCCGGTAACGGAGAAGTGGAAGAAAATGGATGGATTCTTAAACTAATACCACTCAAACATTTACATTTATCATATTTTTATTGGCCATAACATGTAAACATTCACAGGACAGTATGGAATAAGTAAGTACACCTCCTGAATATCACTGAACTATTGCAGTTTTTAAAGAGGAATGGTCCAGGATTCATCCTGCTCGTTGCTAGTGTCTAATCTGCAACTACAGATAAGCAGTTATTGCTGCAAAAGAAGGATCGGCAGATATTTAATACAGGGGTTCACTTACTTATTCCACACTGTTGTGAATGTCTCAGGTCTTTCTGCAAAATATCTTGATAAATGTGTGAATTAATTTTCTATTGATGATAACACATTGTCCAGGCCCTGAGGCAACAAAACAGCCCCACACCCTGATGCTCCTGCTCCAGACTTCACAGTGACGAGAGGGTTTAGATGTTGTTGCTGTTTCATTTTTCCTCCACACATGACGTTGTGTGTTCCCCTCAAACTATTCAACTTTGTTTTGCGAAAGAGCTCATGGACTTTGGACTGATGGACCCAAAGTTTTTGTTTTGTTTTTTGTGGAACACACAACGTCATGTGTCCTCCACACATGACGTTGACTTCCTCACTGTGAAGTCTGGAGCAGGAGCTTCACGGTGTGGGGCTGTTTCAGGGCCTGGACAACTTGCTGTCATGAATAGAAAAATCCATTCACAAGTTTATCAAGATATTTTAAAGACATTCACAACAGCATGTGAATAAGTAAGTGAACTCCTGATCCTGACAGAAGTGCTGTCGCGACTGCACACATCTGCACCCCTGACCACCATTCATCTCACACACACACACTGTACATGTTTTTAGTGGTAGGGGAAACCGGAGTACCCGGAGGGAACCTATGCAGACACTGGGAGAACTTGCAAACTCCACAGAAAGGCCCCGTCCAGGTGGGAATCGAACCCGGGACCTTCTAGCTGTGAAGCACAGGCGCTAACCACTGTGCCGTGGCATTTTATTTGTTTGCGGATACCTGTATATTTATTTATTTACACTCGAACAGATTTATTGATATGCTGTGATGGATAAAAACACTGAATACACCTTCACTGTTTTCAGAAACGATTCGGCACCAGTTACAGGAAGTCCTGAAGTCTAGTGGATCTAAGGAGAAACTGTCTGAGGCCCAGTGCTCGGCTCTGGCCGACAAGCTGCAGTCTGAGCAGGTCCTGGAGGAGCTGGACCTAAACAAGTACAACACGTCTAAAGAGGGTAAACTGAAACTGGTCCCAGCGGTGAAGAACTGCAGGACGGCTGTGTGAGTCCTCAGTCACAGACAGAAGCTTCATAGAGCTTCAGTCTGATCTAACACATGTGACTCGAACATCTGTTACAGGTTTAAGGGCTGTGGACTCTCAGAGCTTCACTGTGAAGTGGTGGCCTCAGCGCTGAGCTCCAGCCCCTCGCATCTCAGAGAGCTGGATCTTAGGTCAAATAAACTGAGCGACTCATCAGTGTCTGCGCTGTGTGAAGCTCTGAAAAGTCCTCACTGTGAACGCTCCTCTCTCAGGTCATTAGTGCAATACTAAGATTTCAAACACAACTTTTGTCCCTTTATTCATCTGCCCAATATCACCTAGAACACTCAATATATTACTCTATTTTGTTTGATCATGTTCTTGGGAAATAATTGTAATAAGAGGCTTAATTTGTTCTCTTTCATTAAAGTCAAATGCTAAAATGATGCTAGGAAATATAAGTAAAGCTGAAACAACGAGGAGCCGTGCATTATACAGTTTTAATGCACAACGTGGAGTCCAGAACACCACGACGCACAGCGGAAACAAATAGTTTTTGTTGCCGGGCAAGTGAAAAATAGCTCAAAATGCATGATGTAAAGCCCTGGTTTGTTGCTGTGTATGCCTGATCTTACCTTACAGTAAATAGTAACATTTATGAAACAACCACAGAAAAAAACTGTAACTAATGTCAATGCATCTGAGATTTGTATGGACTTTAATCACGTGATTCTTACTTCAGATTGAAGGGCTGTGGTTTGTCAGAGACCAGCTGTTCCTCTCTGGCCTCAGCTCTGAAGTCCAACCCCTCACATCTCACTGAGCTGGAGCTGAGTGAGAACCATCTGTCTGACTCATCTGTGTCTCAGCTGTGTGGTTTTCTGGAGAGTCCAGACTGCCACCTGCAGACCCTCAGGTCAGTCCACTGTCTCTGGGGCAGTGTTAATTTCGTCGACTAAAATATTTAGTCTTTATTTTAGTCAAAGTGATTTTTTTGACGACTAAAATTGGACTAAAACTAAATTAAACGTTTTTCCTGCGACTAAAACTATGACTAAAATGTCCAGATATTTTAGTCGACTAAAATAAGACTAAATAAAAATGGAAAGGAGAGACTAATATCATCCAAACTTCTATTGACCGTCTGAAAGAGCCTCATATCATGTAACTTCACTGCCAAAGGAACAGCTCTGAGCTTTGTTCATGAGGAGCAGCTCCATGAAGCAGAGGACCTTGATTAAATATGATTATAATGAATATTATAAATACAAAGTCGATAAAATTTGTCTTAAATTTAGTCGACTAAATTGACTTGTAATTTTAGTCGACTAAATCTCGACTAAAATTGAAGATATTTTTTTGACTAAAACTCGACTAAAACGGAATTACATTTTCGTCTAAAGACTAAGACTAAAACTAAATTTAATTAAAGCCGCAAGCGGCATTGGGAGGCCCTCGCGGGCCGCGGTGGCCGATTGACGCCGGTTCCCGCACGCCGCCGCAATAACCGGGAGGCGCTGCCGCGCCCTACCTGCTTATAATGTCGCTGCCACCCTCGGTGGAGTTTATAAAAGAGCACAGGCAAGAAATGGCGCCTTCGGCGCCGATTGTCCCAAAATGGCCGACCTCCTGTTGGTAACCTAGCAACCATGTAATTTACAATAACCGGGGGGCGCTGCCGCGCCCTACCAGCTCATAATGTCGCTGCCACCCTCGGTGAAGTTTATAAAAGAGCTGGCAAAAGAAATGGCGCCTTCGGCGCTGATTTTCCCAAAATGGCCAACCTCCTGTTGGTCACCTAGCAACCATGTAATGTACTTTTTTGTTCGGACAGTCATGACGCACGCCTGTACCGATTTTGGTGTGGCTGCGGCAAAGTTGACATTGGGTCGTTGCCATGGCAACACGGTGGGAAAAGGGGCGGGGCATCAATATATTTTTTGTTCGGGATCACGTGACGGATGTCTGTACCAAATTTCATGCATCTACGACAAAGTTTAATTTTTGGCTCCATTCATTTTTATTTTGTGCTCTGCAGGGGGCGCTATTGCGGCAATTTTCAAATTTCCTATATCAAAACATCCGGGGTCGACGACTCGACCAACGGTTAAAATTTTGTTCAAATCGGCCAAAGTATGTGTGAGTTATGACTGTTTGAACACGGCGGCGAGCGGCGAAAACGGACGCCAAATTCATGGCGTTGCCACGGCAACACCGTTAAACCTATTAAAAAGTTTTTAACAACTTTTGATGTCCCACATGTGGAGATGATCTGGAGCGAACGGGGAGTCGCTGCGTTCAACGGCCTAGGACGAGTTCGTTCAAATGCGTGGGCATTAAATGGCTCCTTCGGCGCCAAGTCCCTCTTCGGGCCAATATGGCCGCCATACTGTTGGTTGCCTAGCAACCGCGTAATGTGTTTTTTTGTTTGGCTTCACATGACCAATCACTGTGCCGAATTTTTTTCGTCTACGACGAACTACGTTTTTCGCTAATATCCTATTTTTTGGGGGTCCTGCCATAGGGCGCAATGTTAACGTCGTTTTTCCAGGGGGCGCTGACGCGCCATTTTTTTATATTTTTACAATTTGGAGATGTGAAGTTTTTTTTTTTCACCTAATTGAATTTTGGGCAAAAATTCAGGACTTTTCGTCGGTGGGAAAGTGCCGAAACTGGCTCCGGGGGGGGGAGAAGAAAAATAATAATAATAATAATAAGAATAAGAATAAGAAAAACTCATACAATAACAATATTGCGCCGCCTTCGGCGGCGCATTCTTATATATTCGGAAAGGTCTCACGTCCAGTAATCCAACCGTAAGGTTTATAGTCAAATACGAGCGCGTTGCGCTCGTCTTTTACCTCTTCTTTTTCAATATTTTCCAATCCATTTTTTTTTCGTATTTTTGTGAGTACAAGAACAAATTTGCCGCTTTCGCGGCAAATACTTATATCACCGGATAGGGCTCGATGCCCCGAGTCACTGTATCAGTGTTTTGGGCTTTGGTGAGTGGCCATGGTCGATGACGAGCTTCGCTCGTCATCGACCACTTTCTTGTCCATGTTGCGCCTTCACTGTGGTTGTCACCTCTTTTTTTTTAAAAGCAGCAACAAATGTGCCGCTTTCGCGGCACAAGCCTATATCATCGGACAGGTGTTGGTGCCGGGAGTCCCCTGATTACTGTCTCTTACATGGGTCTTGAGCGCTCCGCGCTCTTTTCCCGTGGGACGTGCGCTACGCGCACGTCTTTCTTCAGTGCGCTCCGCGCACTGCTTGTACAATTACAAGAGGCCCGAGACCTGCCAGGTCCGCTCGGGCCTAAATATGTTGTCAAAATTAACACTGCTCTGGGGGGAGTGACCCATTTTTAACTTGGTTGCACTAACATTGTCATGGTCAAAATGCACCATTAGACTGACCTTTACGGTAGCGTCACATTGCATGTGTGTGAGAGGGCCGCAGGGATGCCAAGATTAACCGGTTAAACTATTACAATTATAAAAGGCTGGTTAAACATCAGAATTATGGAAGTCCCAGTTTACCACTGGTCATCGACCTGCGAGCAATAACACGTGTGCCGCTAACACGCCTGTATCACCGGACAGGCCACGGTGCAGTGAAGGTTTAGTTTATTTGAGCAGTACACATTCTGTTCAAAAGGAGTGGGCTGAAGCAAAAAGCAGTATGATGTTCCCTGCATAGTGTGGTGCATTACAAAGAGGGCAGTAACTCCCTCTTTTTAATGTATCAACAAACCCCCACACGGCTGCCCTAACAGCTGATTTGGTAGATGGTGTTCCTATGCTGAGTGGTGCATTAAAGGACAAGGTTTAGAGCCCGTTGGGAGGATTCCTCTCAACAGATCCACAACCTGCCAACCCTATAGAGGAAAAAATACACATAATTGATCCTACTACTCCCCCTAGTGGCACGATTAGGCTACAATAAGTGTTTGGTGCAGGGGAAGCGCTCCATACACTATAGAGTTTTACTAATAAAGGCTAATAAATCATTTTTAAAAAGACAAAAACAAAAAGTCTCAGTTATTTCCAATCATACGCTCAGTGATCGTAAATAATTGTAAAATCGTTGCTTTGCGACAAGAAGCTGCGATGAGACGAGCTTCATTTATTCCACAAACTGTGGCCCAAAGAAAACACCAGGAGAACACAGAGTCTAAATAACTCTGTCAGCATTATTTAGGTGATGATTCTCCCTGGTGACCGTCTGTGGCCTGAGGGTCTGGGCTCAGAGGAGTTTAGTGAGCGAGAGGCCTGAGGTCACGACATCTCTCTAAAGAGTATCGACAAAAAGAGGAAATGTGTTATTCTCAGTTATTCTCGTGTGTGACTTGAATCTCCTCATTTATTCTTTATGCAGATTGGTGGGCTGTGGTTTGACAAAGGTCAGCTGTTCCTCTCTGGCCTCGGCTCTGAAGTCCAACCCCTCACATCTCACTGTCCTGGATCTGGGTAGTAACAATCTGAGTAAGTCAGATATGAAGGATCTCCTCGTCCTTAAACAGAGCTCCGACTGCCAACTGAAGGACCTGACGTGAGTACTGACTTTATGTTTATTCACATGCTGGAGCCTCAGGGGTTCACTTTGTTTTTGGTCTGAACACTGAGGTAAAAAGGTTCAGACTAAATCATTGAAACATATTGGCTGTAGCTGCCACGCCCTTCTGTTCACAAATGCACGGCTTTATTTATTAAGTAGCCAAAGTATAAAGTATCACGGTGTCCTGTTTGGCTCAGACAGAGGAGCGTCTCAAAACAGACCACAAACTTTTTACATTTTTTTTTTTAAACATATTTTAGTTTAGTTTTGAAACGTCAGTACAATTACTGTTCTCATCACAACTCTGAATGAGAATATTTATTGTGTGTGTCATTTTAGTTCTTATCATAAAGATAGACCATTTGAAAATCCTACTATCGTATTTGCGTTAAATCCCCGACACCACGGCTATTTTACCACTTTATTCACATTTAGTTTAGATCCATTCATCCTAAAATAAACAATATGCAGCCGATATAAAGGCCAGAGTTATGCCTCATTTGAAAGAAAACTGGCTGTAACGTTTTTCAGTAAACGTTTAGATTTGTGAGGTCATGATTGTCTCATGTGCAGGACATCTGTGTCCCTGTTCCTTTTTAGGATGAAGCTTGTTTTCTTCACACATGGAAGGAATGTCGTGTTCAGACGTTCAGCAGCAGTGCTACAGACACATCTTCATATCGTGTTTGGACGGTCCATACGTTCTTAGAAGAACACGTGAAAGAACACACGCCCTCTAATTATAATATCATTTACATAATGTCTCCATGTGTGAAGACTCGTCCTCTTTCACCTCGGTAAATGCTCTCGACCTCACATCTCTGGGTCTGGAGGATTTCACTGAAGCCAAACTGTATGTGCTCAGTTCAGGTGAAGGTTCAGAGGTTAACCTGGACTAAACAAGGCTTAAACCAGGACTAAACCAGGTCCATCTGCATCATAAAGGGCCGGACTCCCTCCTCTCTCCTTCAGGGCTGGTGTTTTGTGAAAGTCCAGCCCACGGCTTCTCCTTAAACTGGAAAACAAAGATAGAAAGTTACATGAGAGAAGTCTGTGGATCTGCTCACTGACGCCGAGCGCTTTTATGGAAGTGATTCTCCAGTGAAGCAGAAAACAAGGGAAGGTAAGAGCTGCTTCATCTGTAGGACGTGTGCTTCAGTATCGATCCTTTCCTAAAGTGTGTTGGGACGCTCACACACAGCGGTGGAAGAATCCCAGTATGTTGAATCTGACTTCATAAACGATGAACAGATGTTTACAGATGTTTATGCCTCTCAAACACTGACCTCTAACGCTCCAGTGGTCTGGAAATAAAGAGCAGCAACACGTGAGAACTTCTGTTTCATCTTCTGAACATGAACCTCTGAACACCCACTTTAACTGAGCGCATTTGCCCCACTGGAGCTCACAGACTATAGGTCAGAGGAACATTTCGCTTTGTCACAGCTTTTATGTTGCATTTTTAAGCGTTTTCTTGTAGATTTTTTAGTTTAGATTTTTTTTAGTGGAGCGCGACTGTAGCTACTTCACTCTGACCAGAGTGAAGGAAACCAAGGACCTGCCTCAGCCCGCGGGCCAGAGTTTCCCCCACGGCGCCACAGAGGTCCGCGCAGTCCAGAAACCTGGTGTGAAAACCAGAACTACTACGAACGCTGCTACTGTCTCCATTCCATGTCTTTTACTTTTGATTTTTTATCTCACTTGTTTAATATTCTAACGCATGCCTCATAGTTTAAAGTTTATATCTTATTTTTATCTTATTTTATGAACCTGTTCTCAAACCATGGCAATAAAAACGATTCTGATTCTGATCGGGACCTTTGTGGTAAAAGTTGGATGATGAACTTTGAGTTTGAGGCACATTGAGTCACATTCATGTAAACCTCAGATCTGAGCTTCACTCGGTACTTTCTTCTCCTGAAACCACAGACTCTTTGTGCCGTCGGAGACTCCGGAGCAGTGCTGGGGATAAATATACTCAGTAACTAAGGCATATTACATATTACTTAGTACGGTCATATATTTGTCATTACAATTACTCGAGTAACAAAAGGATTGAAATGATTTGTATTGAGAACGAGCGATAAACTCGTCGAGTGGTTCCTCTGTGAATAAGATCTGCAGTGTTGTTTGGCTAATGTCGCAGAAACAAAACTAAAGTCAATCTGTGACTTTTGCTCTGTGGGATTATTACTATTTTCACTTTATATTTTGCCAAAAGTAACTCAAACGTTTTTAGACGAAAGGTAAGATTCTTTTTGCCTGTGTGTACTCATCACTTCTCCTCAGCTCTCGTGTTGTATTCCCAGCAAACAAATAAAATATATAAAACAAGAAACCTGTGAGTGTAGCGGCCCTGCACCACTGGCTACCAGGCTGACAAAGTCAAATCGTCTTTAGCACGTGTGGAAAGAGCCCAATACTCTTGTGTCGAGTGAAGAATCCACTCCCAGGCTTCTTCTTCTTCTTCTCTTACCTTTCCGGCAGACTAGACACAAGAGGTGCATTGCTGTTCCCTTCCTCTTCTCCTTTAACGCTTTAATGGCGACTGCCAAGAGGGAAAGAAAAAAAAAGAGCCCACCTTCTCTCACTCAGTGCCTTAGTTCACCCCTCGTTCAAAGAACAGCTGACCACCATTGCCATAAAAACAAGGAAACCTCTCTTCTCACATGTAAAGTACTCCTCACAGTTTTCTGTCACTTTGATGGATGGGGTTACACGTACGACAGCATGTCCTGCTCTTTGTAAACAATACATTTTCTCTTCAAAATTCCTCCTCGGGAAACTCACGGTTCCGTCATTTGGAGAATCGGTTGTCCCACAGTACAGGCACGTGTCCTGACTCCTCTACATACAGCAGATACACGCTCAGAATTCTCACATGCAACGCGTCGCAAAGGCCCTCGCTCATAAGCCGTAGGTCCTCTAGAAAGATCTGCTGCTAAAGGTCCGACACACTTTAGTCGTGCTCCTCTGCCTGCAGTGGGATGAGCTGCCAGTGTGGGACAGCCTCACACAATGATGAGGGACAATGAGATGAATGACATGCGTGCTGGGGAACCAGAGCACCTCGATGAAAATGATGCGAGAACGTCAGACATCTCGGTCCAGAAAAGTGCAGTTCTAGCAACAGTAAAGATACTGAGCAGAACCCTCAAGCTCCCAGGCCGACGGGAGGGGACTGAGCTTGGAGGAAAGAGAGACCGCCCGCGGAGGGTGAGGAAGAGCTTTATTATTATGTGTTTTTACATTACAAACTATCTTGTTCTACCATATACGCCAATACAAGCTATACAACTGGTCCAAAGTCTGGACGCTGAATACATTGTCCTGACTCGAGGTGAAATAGAGATTTACAGCTTCTTTAATCAATTTGACCAGAAATATCATTACAGCTAATCTTCCAAATGTTCTTTACAAAGAGCATCGTTATAGAACCCGGTCTTTTTTACTTTTTTTTTTATTATCTTGAGCACAGAAAAATAAATAAATCTCCCTTTAAGGAACATCAACCTTAAAAGCTCATGGTGTAGATTCGCTTTATCCAGCAGAGGGCGCACTATCACAGTGGATCTGCAGCTCTCTCTCCACATGCCGCAGGGCCGATTCAAACGAGCCAAAGTGAGAAGAGTGAAAACAGTCCAGTAACACTGTGATAGTATTAATGCAAACAGTAATTACCAACTTAACCAGTCTAGCCAAAAGATCAGCTATAAAAAACATAACATTTTCAATTCCGTCGCCACTGTTGTCCCCATTGCATCACTGTTGCTTTAGCAAAATTATTAATAATTAAACAAATATATATAGAAAAAGACACAGAAAAAAAGAAAAGAAAATTGTTAAAATCGAGAGTTGATAACATCTGGTCTGGGCTATTGTTATTTTTGGGCATCGGGGAGGCCATCTAATTTGTAAAAAAAAAATTAAAAGTTTAAGAATAGGGTTGGAGCTTATAAGATTTTTTCTTCATCCTACTCCGGTTCTTCTTTTCATGGACTGTATTATTGTTGTGTTTGTTGGATTATTGTACTAATTGTATATTGCATTACCATGAAAAACGAATAAATAAAATGAAATGAAATAATCAGACCATTATGCTTTTACTGCTGTCATTATTATTATAATAACCACAATGTGACAGATTATCTCATATTCAGTATTATAATAGGTCCTTTATTTGAGCGTGCACGTGTGCACGTGTGTGCGTGTGCACGTGTGTGCGTGAGGTGATTGTTGTGTTTTAATTGCATCACTTGGTGGTGAAAACTGCTGCTGGATTACTCCAAGACTTTGTTACAGCAGATAAAGGCTACATATAAAGTTACATGTTACACTCAAAAAAATGATTCATTGGACTAACTCAATTTAATTGTGGGCAGAAGTTCCATCCAAATAATATATTTAAACTCAACTCAAAACAAGTTTTTCTATTTACGTTAATATAGTCTAGTTTGTCCAGAACTATATTCCTTCATTTGCCTGACTAAAAAGAAAGGCTTTCAAGTAAAGAAAATGAAATGGGTTTGGGCAATCAATTTTTAACAATTAATAGCTCAACTTAAAGGTTTTTATGTAAAGAAATATAAATGAGTTGGGTCAAGCCATTTTTAATAATTGTATCTAAAGCTATTGTTATATTCTAAATGTATTATTATAATTTGTGGTTGTTCAACTCAAAAGTTTTCAGTCTAAATAAAACATACAAATTTGATCCGGACTACAATATTTGTTGTAAAAGATTTATTTCTTTTAACAATTTAAAACTTTACTCTGAACAGTTTCTAAAAAAATATTTTCTTCCAAAAAGTCAAGTTTACACTTCTACACTAATATGAATTGCTAATTTAATAAAACTGTATTCTGAAAAAGCTGGTAATTCTTAACAGTCAGCGTTAAATGGAGAGAGAATCCGCAATTTGTCGTTTTTAAATATTTCGTTAATTTTGCCCATTTTATACTTGTTAGAGAGCAGTAAGAATGTAAGGGTTAATTTACAATTTGTGGAAATTTAGAATATAAGCTAATAAGATTTTATACACAAGATCCCATGTTGATGGCGACATATTTTGTTTGAAAAAGATATTGTAATTCATTTGCAACCATTCAAAATGTTACCTGTTAATAATGGATTTTACAGTGATTATAGAGCTCAACAGTCCCACCCACTTCTGGTCACATGGTGGGGTCCGGAAAGAAAACATCTGATTCTTATACTCAACAAAAATATAAACGCAACACTTGTTTCTGCTCCATTTTTCATGAGATGGACTTAAAGATCTAAAATTCATTCCAGATTCACAATATTACCATTTCTCTCAAACATTGTTCACAAATCAGTCCAAATGTGTGATAGTGAGCACTTCTGCTCTGCTGAGATAATCCATCCCACCTCACAGGTGCGCCACATCAAGATGCTGATCTGACATCATGACTAGCTCACAGGTGTACCTTATACTGCCCACAATAAAAGGCCACCCTGAAATGTGCAGTTTTTTGCTTTATTGGGGGTCTGGGGACTCAGAACCAGTCAGTATCTGGTGTGACCACCATTTGCCTCATGCAGTGCAACACATCTTCTTCATAGAGTTTATCAGATTGTCAATGGTGGCCTGTGGAATGTTGGTCCACTCCTCTTCAATGGCTGTGCCAAGTTGCTGGATATTAGTGGGAACTGGTACACGCTGTCGTATTCGCCGGTCAAGCAGCAGCAGAATACGACAGCGTGTACCAGTTCCCACTAATATCCAGCAACGTCGCAGCCATTGAAGAGGAGTGGAGCAACATTCCACAGGCCACAATTGACAATCTGAAAAACTCTATACGAAGATGTGTTGCACTGCATGAGGCAAATGGTGGTCACACCAGATACTGACTGGTTGTGAGTCCCCAGACCCCCAATAAAGCAACAAACTGCACATTTCAGGGTGGCCTTTTGTTGTGGGCAGTATAAGGTACACTTGTGCACTAATCATGATGTCAGATCAGCATCTTGATGTGGCACACCTGTGAGGTGGGATGGATTATCTCAGCAAAGCAGAAGTGCTCACTATCACACATTTGGACTGATTTGTGAACAATGTTTGAGAGAAATGGTAATATTGTGGATCTGGAATGAATTTTAGATCTTTAAGTCCATCTCATGAAAAATGGAGCAGAAACAAAGGTGTTGCGTTTATATTTTTGTTGAGTGTATTTCACATTAACTTTTCTAAAATTCTAATGTTTAAGTCTAAAACGTTATTTTTATTTTATTTTTTCTGGATCCCAACATGTGACCAGAAGTCTTGCAGTACTGGTTAACTCGATTGTTAAATGGAATTGGACATGAGCAATGTTGTTAATAATCAAGTATATAACAACTCTGAGGTTGAGAGTGTGACTTGGGTATTCATACTAGTTCTGAGCTATCCTGATAAAAATGCCATCCTCATGCCATCACAACAAGATAGGTTTGTGCATTTGAGATTTTCAAAGTAATTAACATTAACTAAATAAATCTGTCAAAGTACTCAGATTTTCAATCAAACTGACGGTAATGTCAACAAAAAAACGACTAAACAAAGTCTTAAAACACAAATAATAGTGGACCTTCATTACTGGAACATTTTCATTTTGAGTTGCTGAATTTTGCTGTTCAGCCTGTGTCCATCCATGTTCATGATAACTTTCTGAAAAAACTCAAATGTGTGTTGGAGATTGCCTGGGTAGCTTAGATCAAGGGCATAGATCAGTCCAAACAAGATGATGAATGCCATGATGACACTTCCGGCCCGACTGATGACCTTGACACCTTCAACAATGATCCAGACATCCTCAGCAAACCCCTGCTGGGCCCTCCTGAAGACAAAGATGGCCATCATGGTGGTCGCAACATCGTTTTCAGCATCCTCCACCTCATCAATCTGAAATAAAACAAAAATATACATATTTACATCTCTCCCACCATAATTGATTGACTTTAATAAAAGTCTATAATGGGTCTTTAGACAAACAAATAATAAAATATTTAAAACTATAGTTTATGATTTCACTGGAAACTTATACACTTTATAAAGTGTTTTTAAATCTGATAGATTGCATATCTAATAATTTTGCATATCCAGTTACCTGTTAAACCAAGTATAGTATTTTTTTATGTCAGCTAACCTAAATTATGGATGCCTTTTGGCTCCAATTGGACACAAACACAGCTGAAACAGAACACAGAGGAACACTGGTGAGTGTGCACTGAGACACTAACCCCATAATCCTTGAACGCTGACTTGGGATCCTCATTCAAGTAGACCATCAGCCTTTTAAGTATGCACTCGCGCTTTACATCGATGTCCTCCTGCAAATATACATGATTGTACATTCATATATTCAATTAAAAACAATGATATGGATTTAGGAATTTACACCACAAACAAAAATGCTTTTCAGGAGATGTCACAAAATCAGTTTTGAGGTCAATAAATAAGCTTTGGCTAGAAGTCCAAACACTGGGGTGATTAGGCCTTTTTAGTCACTGTAAACGCTTTTCCAAGTTTCATTTGTAATTGCCAAGTACAACCCTGTACTTTGGAATTACCAGGAGTAGTTTGACATCTGCACAGTAATGTGAAGATATCACTGCGCGTTTGAAGGAATTACTCATGGTATTATTACGCCTTACAATATAGTTCCCCTTTTTATCAGCTTAGAAAATCCACATTGTTTAATTTTGTGTAATTATACTTTATGGTGTAACACTTCATGTAACCATATTTAAATAGGGAAAATGTGGAAGAGCTTGGTAGCTTCTATCTTCACCTCGTTTGGAGCTATAGAGGAGAGGCTAAATGCTAACGCCGTCTGTGCTGTGTTTAGGTGAGGAGGGGCAGGCGTGAAGACCAGACAGGTACAAATGAACTCTAAGTTAATGTAAGAACATATCTCAGTATGTAAAAACAGTGGCCTATTCCTTTAAGGTAGATCACATTTCATACCCCACTGAGAAAATTGCAATGTTTTCTAAGCCCTATTTTAAAAAAAGGACCAACCTTCGACTATGACGAATCTTTTCAACATCAACATGCGCATGCTCCCAACCATATAGTCACATAGAGGATATGGGTCAACCAAGTTACCAAGCTCAATGAAGCCAACCTCTGATGTGGTTGTGGAAGTAAGTTGAAATGCACCAAAATGTTCCCTATACCAGACACACTCAGCTTCCACAAGAAAACATAACTGGCTGTTAAGAATGCATAGTTTAAGGCTCTTGTGAAATTTAGGCAGACCATCTGCAGTGCCATGAACAATGTGCATCCCTTCACTATAGTGGATACCACTGCAATGCACATGTTTTGCCATTCTTATCTCAGTCATATCTGGGTATCTTTGTTTAAACATTAATCCTTTAAATGGCGTTTGTGGCCTTAATTTTGGCACAATTTGTCCAGGAATAATTTCAATTTGTTATTGAACTGAAATTAACATTGTTCAAACGTTAATGTAGAGAAAGGTGTGATGCATCTGCCAAACACAAATCATGACTTACCTTTATAGAGATTTTACTGGAATGAGCTTTGTACCTGCATGCAGAGGAGACCTGCAAAACAAAAACCCTCTTTTAGCTCATGCAGAACATACAGAAAAATGGCAAAGAAAGGTAATATGAAATGTATTTAACAGACATGGAAACACATATAGTGAAAAAGGTGACACTTCACGGAGGGCCGTGGCGGAAAGCGCGGTTTGCAGGAATTTTTTAAACTGAACATGTAGATTTTATGATTAATGAACTTGAAAATCCACTTTTTTGTAGTGCATATGATGGACAAATATATTAATTCAACACTAAACTTTCATTTCGTTTTAGAACTGTAATGGCTTTAGTTTCATCACTGAGAGAACAAATTAAAGGATTTGTACATAATGTGAAATTCCAAATCAGCTTCTAGACACCAGAAGATACCGTCTGCTATTTGAGATTATATATCTTTTATTGACTATTTAGAAGAATGTAGCATACACTTCAGAATATGCCACCATATACCATACAATATAAAATGGTATTAATTTTTTTTCCGGCTACAGTAGGCTACTAAAAGCTTACAAATGGTTTGGCATATAGTTGCAAGTCTCTTTGGACAGGTTCAGTTTTAGTAAACTTGACAACGTTAACATCTCTGATCAGCAGAAACTATGTGAGAACCGTCATGTGTGAGCACCCAATGAGCAGACGGTCCACCGGGAGAAGTCAGCCCTCTCTTTAATGCCCGCAATCGCGCATCAAACTAGCGCAGAGCGCGCACAGAACCACGGGCACTTGCCCGGTCAATTTAGCCACATGATTTAGCCTCAATAGTAAATGTAGCAATCCGCTTTGTAGGTTTTAGCTTGTATATGCTGTCACATTTCACGCGGCTATTGTCAAATAAATATGAAAACTAGTCATTACCAAAACTTGGATTAGTTTGGTGCACAGTTGTTGTTGCTGATGCACTAACAGCTACCGCTAGCTACTCGGTGAAAAGCAGTAAACGTGTCCATGTATACAGCGGTTTAACTTTCACCTCAGCGTCGGCGCGATGTCTCATACTGTTCATCGCCCTCAGTGGTGCGTCTGTTTGAGCGGGGTTAGCGAGCAGACAGCCGGTGGATGCGGGCGGCTCTTACGCTGCCCAGGTGAAGTGAGCGAGCGCGGGGCAGCGGGGCTCACTCAGGCTGGAGCTGGAGGCTCCTACGGCTGCAGCCACGGGGAAATGGCATATTTGTCGTAACAGCACCAGTGAACTTTTACAAGCCTCAGCCAGTGCATAGTTTATTTAGGCGTTACACGCCATATACCCCCCTCCCCTTAATTTATTTTTTATTGCAGAGCTTCACGATTCATGTGAATGGTAAAAACGACGAATTTCTTTGACTTTGACTCACTTTACTGAAACTTGAGTTTGAGAAAGTGAGCAGAGCGTCTGTCCAAACGTGTGGCCTGCCCTGATATACATCTTCAAGACTTACCTCGTCCTTGCTTACAATACAAAATCTGGAATGATTACCTTGCCTTGCTGTTTGAAAAGTTTGTATGACATGCAGCCTGAGTTAAATTATCAACAGAAAACGTCTTACCGCCAGCAAAACAATTACTACATCTTGTACAACGACGTGTATGAGTTTTCATAATGCTAAATACATTTTCAAATTCGTTCGCAAAAAAAGAAAACTTACCATTTGGACATCTGGCCTTGCCTGCCCTTCAAAGTCCAACGACACACGTTGTCAAAATGGCCGCTGGTCTCTTGCAGTGAAAATTCAAATCCCGCCCTCGCCCAATCTGTTTTAAATGTGTTGGGGCATGTCCAAAGAATCACATATGAAAACAGTTTAGGTTAGAATTATTTAACGTATTTAGGTTTTGATAAAAAGTATTTTATGTTTGTTAGGCAAACTATGGGTGAATGTGTTTAGCTTGATTGATAATGAAAAACGTTTTGGTTACACGGATTAACAATATTTGATTATTAACAAAATCATATTTTTTCTTTAAGCAAATTAATTATTAATGTGTTTGCTTCTAAGAGGGGCTCATTCAATTAAAATATTTTAGGTTACATTGAATACACTTTTTTGGATGCTGCCAAAATAAATGTATATTCTTCAGGCAAATAAAATATAAATGTGTCACCTCAAAGATTGGTTTAACAAACAAAAACAATTTACTTTACAGTTCATAGTTCTTTTTAGGTTTGGGTTATAATTAACTTAGTATTATCCAGGGAATTCATATTTAATGTGTGCGTTTTAAGAGTGGCCTGAGTCCGTTTTTTGAGTGTAGTTACATGTTAGTTACATGTTAGTAAGTTACGCGTTAGTTACATGTTAGTTACATGTTAGTTACCTCCTACCCTCGCCTAAACCAAGCGCCTTTTCTCCACTTCAGTTTTACCCAAATCTACAAAACTCATCTAAACTGAGTTTCCCTCGTGTTGTTGCCGTGTTGTCGGCACTTTTAAAAAAACTTATTTTCATTGCTTTTTCAATGCGTCTTTGTGACATTTTGCTCTTTTGTCGCAGTTTTTACGCTTTAAAAAAAAAAATGGATTTGGGTAAAGGCAAACTGGAGAAAATGTGCTCGGTTCAGACGGGGGTTAAGAGGTTAAATGATTTTTACTTTTAGTTCAATTCAACAACATTTCCGTTGGCTAAAACTACACTAAAACTAAACATTGATTTGAGTAAAACAGACAAACAAAAAAACATTAAAAGATGTTTTCAAAATGGACCTCTTAACCCCCGCCTTCCCCGAGTGCATTTTCTCCAGCTCAGCTTTACCCAAATCTCAAATCTTACAGCCTATAGGCCAGTGTAACGGGAGGAAGACCTACAAGACTCATCGAATCTTTTCCCGCGCATTGTTGTCGTTAAAACATTTTCGACTTTCCTGTCACTTTTTTCTCAGTTTCCGTCACATTTTCATCCTTGTTTCGTCACTTTTTTGTCACTCTTTTGACACTTTTTTTAAAGAAGCTTTTAGATCCGGGTAAAGCCAAACTGGGGAGAATGTGCTCGGTTCAGGCTGGTTCAAGAGGTTAATAACACTGACATAAAACTGCATTATTATTATTATTATTATTATTATTATTATTATTACTATTTATTTTTAATTCGGTTTGCCTTATTTTATTTCCGGATACAAGTTTGGTCCTCACACCGCTACTTCCGGTGTGGGCGGGAGTGACTCAGAACAAGAGTTTTGTGTAAATGAGTCACTAAAACAGCCTCTCTTTAGCCTCAGACTGAGGGAAAGACACTTTGACCTCCTCTGGACCTCCTCTGGACCTCCTCTGGACCTCACGTAAGCTCGAGCCTTTCACGAGTTTAATCAGTTTTGTACTTTTGCGTCATTACTTCGACAAAAGCTAAAACTACTCACGAAAAACTCGACAGCTGGATTTACTCACCGAAGAACTTTCCGAGGAGCAGATGCTGAAGTAGAACAAAGACAGCTGCGTAAGGTAAGAGCCGTTTATTTAATCGCGTTTGTCCGAAAGTAAAGTCTGAAACAACGAGCCCCGCGCGAGGAGGAAGAACGCGCGTCCCGAGGCTAAACTTTTGGGTGTGGGGAAAGCTAACGGACAAAGTGTTATTTCCACACATTTCTGATCCTGTTGTCGATACAAACGGATCTGTCCGAGTGTTGGGAGGATGTTCGTTAAATAAAAAGCAAACTTGACTCAAACGTAGGCCACGGAACTGCCCGTTAACCCGGGCTACCGAGGCTCGAGCCGTTAGGACCGTGTTTTCCTAAAGTTGTTTCGGGTTTTTATATGAAGCTACAGCCTTAGCCTCTGTAACCCAGCACTTGTCTCCGGCTTTACCCAAATCTGAAAGCTCCTCGACTGAAGCCACAGCCTCGTTTGAAAGCTAAGACCTACAGCACCGATCCAGACGGTTCTGTGTTTCCGTCGTGTTTATACTGATTTTGTTGTTGCTTTTATCGTTGCTCTTGTGTCACTTTTTTGTTGCTTTTCCAGTGCGTTTTTGTCTCTTTTGACACGATTTAAAGAAGCTGCTAGATTTGGGTAAAACCAAACTGGTGGAGGCGGAGGTTAAACCGCGTTAATGAATCCTCGTGTTCTCTTAGTTCAGTGGGATGAGGACCATCTGTTCCTCTTTACAGGGTCCCATTTGTCACAGCTCCATGTCCTGCAAATATTTGCCCAAAACTCCTCTGTTTCTGCCCCACTGCTCCTCTGTTTCTGCCTCACGGCTCCTCTGTTTCTGCCCCACTGCTCCTCTGTTTCTGCCCCACTGCTCCTCTGTTTCTGCCCCACGGCTCCTCTGTTTCTGCCCCACTGCTCCTCTGTTTCTGCCTCACGGCTCCTCTGTTTCTGCCTCACGGCTCCTCTGTTTCTGCCCCACTGCTCCTCTGTTTCTGCCCCACGGCTCCTCTGTATCTGCCCCACGGCTCCTCTGTTTCTGCCCCACGGCTCCTCTGTATCTGCCCCACGGCTCCTCTGTATCTGCCCCACGGCTCCTCTGTATCTGCCCCACTGCTCCTCTGTTTCTGCCCCACTGCTCCTCTGTTTCTGCCCCACTGCTCCTCTGTTTCTGCCCCACTGCTCCTCTGTTTCTGCCCCACGGCTCCTCTGTTTCTGCTCCTCTGTTTCTGCCTCACTGCTCCTCTGTTTCTGCTCCTCTGTTTCTGCCTCACTGCTCCTCTGTTTCTGCTCCTCTGTATCTGCCCCACTGCTCCTCTGTTTCTGCCCCACTGCTCCTCTGTATCTGCCCCACGGCTCCTCTGTATCTGCCCCACGGCTCCTCTGTTTCTGCCCCACTGCTCCTCTGTATCTGCCCCACGGCTCCTCTGTATCTGCCCCACGGCTCCTCTGTATCTGCCCCACTGCTCCTCTGTTTCTGCCCCACTGCTCCTCTGTTTCTGCCCCACTGCTCCTCTGTTTCTGCCCCACTGCTCCTCTGTTTCTGCCCCACTGCTCCTCTGTTTCTGCCTCACGGCTCCTCTGTATCTGCCCCACTGCTCCTCTGTTTCTGCTCCTCTGTTTCTGCCTCACGGCTCCTCTGTTTCTGCCCCGCGGCTCCTCTGTATCTGCCCCACGGCTCCTCTGTTTCTGCCCCACTGCTCCTCTGTATCTGCCCCACGGCTCCTCTGTTTCTGCCCCACTGCTCCTCTGTATCTGCCCCACTGCTCCTCTGTTTCTGCCCCACTGCTCCTCTGTATCTGCCCCACTGCTCCTCTGTATCTGCCCCACTGCTCCTCTGTTTCTGCCCCACGGCTCCTCTGTATCTGCCCCACTGCTCCTCTGTTTCGGCTCCTCTGTTTCTGCCCCACTGCTCCTCTGTTTCTGCCCCACTGCTCCTCTGTTTCTGCCCCACTGCTCCTCTGTTTCTGCCCCACTGCTCCTCTGTTTCTGCCCCACGGCTCCTCTGTTTCTGCCCCACTGCTCCTCTGTTTCTGCCCCACTGCTCCTCTGTTTCTGCCCCACGGCTCCTCTGTATCTGCCCCACTGCTCCTCTGTTTCTGCTCCTCTGTTTCTGCCTCACTGCTCCTCTGTTTCTGCTCCTCTGTATCTGCCCCACTGCTCCTCTGTTTCTGCCCCACTGCTCCTCTGTATCTGCCCCACGGCTCCTCTGTATCTGCCCCACGGCTCCTCTGTTTCTGCCCCACGGCTCCTCTGTATCTGCCCCACGGCTCCTCTGTATCTGCCCCACTGCTCCTCTGTTTCTGCCCCACGGCTCCTCTGTTTCTGCCCCACTGCTCCTCTGTTTCTGCCCCACTGCTCCTCTGTTTCTGCCCCACTGCTCCTCTGTTTCTGCCCCACTGCTCCTCTGTTTCTGCCTCACGGCTCCTCTGTATCTGCCCCACTGCTCCTCTGTTTCTGCTCCTCTGTTTCTGCCTCACGGCTCCTCTGTTTCTGCCCCGCGGCTCCTCTGTTTCTGCCCCGCGGCTCCTCTGTATCTGCCCCACGGCTCCTCTGTATCTGCCCCACTGCTCCTCTGTTTCTGCCCCACTGCTCCTCTGTATCTGCCCCACTGCTCCTCTGTATCTGCCCCACGGCTCCTCTGTATCTGCCCCACGGCTCCTCTGTATCTGCCCCACTGCTCCTCTGTTTCTGCCCCGCGGCTCCTCTGTATCTGCCCCACGGCTCCTCTGTATCTGCCCCACTGCTCCTCTGTTTCTGCCCCACTGCTCCTCTGTATCTGCCCCACTGCTCCTCTGTATCTGCCCCACGGCTCCTCTGTATCTGCCCCACGGCTCCTCTGTATCTGCCCCACTGCTCCTCTGTATCTGCCCCACTGCTCCTCTGTTTCTGCCCCGCGGCTCCTCTGTATCTGCCCCACGGCTCCTCTGTTTCGTGACCGGGAGCCCGGCGCTCTACCTGTGGAGCTAAACAAGTGACGCCGCCGCACAAAAGCACTTGGGCCATATTTATCGAATCATTTTGTTGTCGGGGCAAATTCTCCTGGGTGCTCCAGCCCCGCAGGATCGGTGCCTATGGAGGCGGGTAGTACTCGGTTACATTTACTCAAGTCCCAGTACTTGAGTAACTATTTAAAGAAGCTGTAGCGAGAGTATCGTTCAGTACTTTTACTTCTACTGTAACTCTGAGGAACAGGCCAGTGTTTCCCAGACTGAGATCTGCTCTTACCTGAGCTCAGACGAGTTGATCCACACCTGTCTGGAGCCGTAGGAACCTGCTGCGAGAGGCCAATGCTAACAACAGCTTTGGTCTTTGTGCGTGACTGGGACGGCAGGTGCATAACAACTCGTCTAAGCTCAGGTGAGAACATTCTCAGTCTGGAAAACACTGGCCTGTTCCTTTAAGTAAATAAAGGTTGTTCCTCTGAGTTGAAGTTACAAAAGCTTCATGTGGACCTAAAATATCTGTGTGTTTGGTTCCTTTTTCTTAAATGAAGGGTTCTGTCTCCAGTCGGGCCTGGCTTTGTGTTAGAGCTGCATTAATCACAGTCTCTGTTTTTCACGAGCGTTCATTTGTCGTGAAAGTTTTATCGCCTCTTGATCCTCAAAACCCGAGAAGCTTCACGAGGCGCTGCTTTATGGAGCTGTCCCCCCCGAAACCTTCTGTCTATGTTCACGGGAGTTCCTTTAGAGACTCCTCTGGGAAGCCTGGAGCAGAGTCTGAGGGATTTGTTCTCACAGAAAAGGATCGAACCACAAAGCCGTTACAGGAGCTCCAGACCCGCGGTCCTTAAACCTCCGTCCAGTCGTAGCCCGCGCTGGTTAACCTCAGATTAGGACTCGTCTGCTCTCGCGCTGAAGCAGGAGAAACAAAGAACAGCAGGTCATTAAGGCCAAGAGTAATGGTTGCTTTGTTAATAATAATGCTGCTGCATCAGTTTTATACATCGCATTACTCATTCACTCCATACTTGGTGGTGGTAAACTACTGTTGTAGCCACAGCTGCCCTGGGGTAGACTGCAGTCACCCTGAGGCTTCCTGCTGTTTCCAAACAGTCTCCCATCCAAGTACCGACCAGGCCCTTCCTGCTGAGCTTCTGAGGTCTGACGGGATCAGGCAGAGCAAAGGCGGTTTGGCCACAATAATAACTGTTCATATTTATCCTCAGAATGTCCTCTGTGTGACCCCTGTGTGACCCCTGTGTGACCTCTGTGTGACCTCTGTGTGACCTGCCTTTGCACCAATGCTCTGTTCTGTTGTGCAAGTCACAGAACGAACATTCAGACGTTCTGTGAATTTATGAACAAATGCTGTTCTGTAATTATGAAGCCTCAACATTTAAAATGTTCTATATGTTTTATAACACCGGGTAACAAAAAAATATGTTTTGAAAATAGTCCAGGGTTTTCCAGCTGAATAATGTTGATGCTCTGAGTCTGAAAATGACCTTGGTTTTGCTCAATCAGGTCAGGATTTTTTTGCTACAGAAATGCTTTAAAAATCGATTTTGCGTCAAAAACAAATTTCTGCGGATCATCAGCTGAGAAACCCTTGACGTTTTTTCAGTTTTCCTCAAGAAATAAAAGTCAACGTATCCAAAGTCATTCAGTTTTTATTTACTCCATCAAATTTGATAAGCAGAATTCATAATAACGTAGTCGTACGTAATCCCTAACACTATGGCTGTATCTCAAAAAGTTGACCTGATGGAGCAAAATGGACGTGATATTCGGACTCGGAACACCAGAATTAGTCTAGAAGCAGCTGAGAAACCCCTGACCATTTTTTGGCTGTCAACCTGTGTTATTGTTGTTGGCCCAGGGACGACAGTTAAAAACTAGCCCAGAAATGTTCATTAATGTGAAATGTCCGTCAAATAAACTAATAAATACAAAAATGGAAAACTACTGGGGGAAAGACATTTAGAACTCTGGGGGAAATGGGGAAAGTGTGTTCTGCCCTTTTGTCGTCTGCTCAGGACAGTTATGTTTTTAGTGCTTCTGTCAGCCGATGAGTTTTTGTGAAATTCCATTAATCGTGGCAAATGTTTCTGTAATTATTATATTCATTCTTAATCATTTCACATGTTCAGTTTATAACCGGGATCTGGAACCAGCAGCTCAACATTAAGCACATTTTAGAGACATTTAAACGTTTGGGTCGATAAAGAGTTAAATACAACATTAAAGTCATTTTCATTGGAACGGCTTCATGAGAGTCTTTGATGCACAAGTCGCTCTGTCGCTTTTGTTACATTAAAGCTCCTCCTCATGTAAAACGAGACGCAGGGATGTAAATGCACATTTTCACATATTTCTGATGTTTGAAAAATATCACCGTCGTCGAGAAAGTCCCACAAATACTTGAGTTTAGTCGATCTCGCCCAGTCCTGTAACAGAGTCAGGTCTGAACTCTTCTAACCCACGTTCTGCTGCGCTGATGGGAAGCAGGTCTAAACTCGTCTGGACATGTGTTTGGATTCCTCACCATCTGCAGTGAGGAGGAGGGAGGACATGTCTGAGAGGGCTCTCAGTCCTCCAGGAGCTGTACTCTGGAGTTACTGTGGGACGCTTGGCCTCCTGAACTCCGTCAGACACTGAACAGATCTACAGAGCTGAAGCGTGTGAGGTTCTCTCTGCACTTGTGGCTTATTGTCACCATACATCTTTGTGAGCGACGCCTTCACCTGGACTCTGCACTTTTAGATTCACAAAGTTCTCTCTTGATCAGACGCTTTGTGTGAGACGATTCAAAGAGCTTCACCGTTACAAGAAGCAGAAATAACATGAATTAGACGCTAAAAAGCAAGAAGTAGAAGGAACTGTGATCAAAAAGGCCGATAATATCACGATACTCCGGGCCGATACGGCTGCGATACAGTACGTTTATGATGAGTGATGTATTTTTTATGTGTGTGTGTGTGTGTGTGTGGTGTGTGTGTGTATGTATGTATATATATATATATAATATATATATATATATATATATATATATATATATATATATATATAATTTAAAAGTAAATAAACCAAAGGCCAATGACATTTACTGACGTGTTGAGATTGAAAAGTGATTTAACCTCTAATCCCCCGCCTTAAACGAGTGCATTTTCTCCAGTTCAACTTTACCCAAATCTAAAGCTTCTGAACTAGAGTTTACATCCTATAGGCCAGAGTAATGCCTCATTTGAAAGCTAAGACCTACAAGACTTTTAACGTTTTTGTCATTGTATTTTTGCCTCTTTTTTCATCACGTTTTCCATTGGTTTTTTTTTAATCCAGTTTTCGTCACATTTGTTTTTTATTTATTATTATTATTTATCTTATTTAAGTTTTTGTCTCCGTTTTGTGGTTTATTAGTTGTGTTTCCATTGCTTTTTTTCAAGAGGCTTTTAGATTTGGGTAAAGCTGAACTGGAGAAAATGTGCTGGGTTCAGCTGAGGGTTAAGAGGAAACAAAGGAGTGACGATAAAAATACCTTTACCCACTGATACTGAATGTTGGATCAGGACGTCCCTAAGGGCATCCTATTGTGCATGTTTTGGGTGTCATGGAAACCGTAACACTTAGGAAACCTTGGCAGACACTGGGGGAGGTTTCCCGCTGAGGCCCTAATGTTCCTCATAATTACAGTCAGATGAACTGTGGACCTCACTGAGTCACTTCCTGGAGACGTAAACAGAACAGAGAGAGTCATCTGCAGACGCACGAGTCAGGCCTCCTGCTGCTCCTCCTCCTGCTGCTCCTCCTCCTCCTGCTGCTCCTCCTCCTGCTCCTCCTCCTGCTGCTCCTACTCCTCCTCCTGCTGCTCCTCCTCCTCTTGCTGCTGCTCCTACTCCTCTTGCTCCTCCTCCTGCTGCTCCTCCTCCTCCTGCTGCTCCTCCTCCTCTTGCTCCTCCTCCTGCTGCTCCTACTCCTCCTCCTGCTGCTCCTACTCCTCTTGCTCCTCCTCCTGCTCCCGGGGGTAATAGGTTAAGCAACAAAAACACAAGAAAAACCCCATCAGAAACACGTCTAAAACTTTGCAGAAATGGGACAAAAACCTGCCGGAAAAGCGACAGAAACACGAGAAACACGATGGAAGACACAATGAGGCTCTGCTGTGGGAGCTTTTAGATTTGGGTGGTGCTGAGGTTGTGATTCCTCTGACCAAAGTGAGTGTGACCTCATTGTGTTTCCTCCTGGTTTGTTTCCGCCTCTCGCTGACGTGATGCTTCTGGAGTCTGTTACAGAGGAACGTGGTCAGATCCACATCAGGCTCACAGCATCTCCAGGACTTTCTCATGTGTCTAAAAGCAGCTCCTGTGTCTCTGAGGTCTGGGTCTGTCAGAGAGCTTCAGGAAGTCCATTATCCCTAATTCTCCCCATGTGTTCCGGACCGGGCCTGGACCAGTCGACTGTTCTAACGCTTTATCTCCGATACACAAACGGATCTCCATTCCTCCTCTTCGATTAATTACTTTGTAAACGAGGAGCTGATTCCTGCTGAGAATACAGGCTTTAACCTCTTAACCCCCGCCTGCACTGACAGCATTTTCTCCTGTTCAGCTTTACCCAGATCTAAAAACGTCTCGACTGGAGCACACCAGTCTAACGCCTCATTTGAAAGCTAAGACCTACAAAGCGGATCTTAACTTTGTTGCGTTGTCGCTGTGTTTCTGTTGCTTTTTCATCACTTTGTAATCGTGTTTTTGTTGAGTTTTCATCCTTTTTTATTTATTTATTATTTTACGAAGCTTTTAAATGTGCTCGGTTCAGGTGGGGGTTAAGAGGTTGATTAAAAATACTGCAGCTGAATAGTCAGTTTACCAACGGGCAGCGAGACGGGCCATGGACAGATTTATTTATCTATATTTGTATTATTACAGATGTTTTCACTAATAAGAAACCAGATTCGAAGTCGCTCTGAGCAAATCTTTGTAATGAATATGTCAAAACAAAACCACACATTTAAACCTGAACATTATTTAGATTAAGTCGCTGAAAATAAAGTGCCTTTTTTTTTCATTAAATGAGAGAAAACTAATTTTTCCTCATATTCATGTCAGTGAGTTTCGCACTGAAGTCTCTACATTTAAAGAGTTTGCTCATTCGGCTTAAATCTCTTTTTCCAAGCGACTCTGAAGAGCCTCGAGTCATTGGTGATTAAAAGCCGCTGCATCTGTCCCCGCCCTGTGACATCATCTGCAGACCCGAGGAAGTGTCCATCGCTCAGACTCGTTTCCTCCCACTCACACCGGCGGCATGAGCCATTTCTGAATCACTAACGGAGAGACAAAAACCCGGAGCTGCTTCACGTCTGTTATTTTAAACAAAGGCTTTTAGCATCAGCGCCACATTGTGTCATTTTTCCGGTTTCATTTGATGGAGCCGTTTCTTCTGCAGCTTCAGCCCTGGCATTCATTGTTGTTCTTGCGTAGATGTTCCTTGTGTTGAAAAGCCGTGAAAGCCGAGGCTCCATCATGCTGTTCTAACGTCTGTTTGTTGCAGATGGACGTGCGGCTGCTCGGTGCTGTGGCTCTGCTGCTCGGACTCTCCGCGGCGCAGAAAGGTCAGTCCCTCTGAACTCCTGAATACTTAAATCCACATTCCTCATCTGACGTGCTTCCTGTGTCGTCCTGCAGAGGGCAGTGTGTGCATCAAGGCCAACGCTCAGTCGTGTGGGGAGTGCATCCAGGTGGCGGAGTCGTGCGGCTGGTGTTCAGACGAGGTACAGGCGTGTTCTCTGTTACAGGTGCAGGGGGGGGGGGGGTCCCGTCCCGTCCCGTTAAAGATTCACCGGTGCCTCGCTGCACCGGGAGGACAAGAGGAGCTCTCACGCTTAAAACAGCAGTTCCTCTTCGGGCAGAAACAGTTTACGAGTCTTTTTATTATTTGATATAATATTCCACATACTGCACATTTTTAATTCTGTTGCTTTGTGGCCGATGAGTTATTTCTAACTTAACAAAGTTCTCTTGTATTTTTGTAATGAGATCATGTTCGCTGATGATTCATGTATTACTAAGTAACGACACACTGACCCTCATCATTATTGAACACAATAATCACATAACGGATCATTATTGGAGAACACAATAATCACATAACGGATCATTATTGGAGAACACAATAATCACATAACGGATCATTATTGGAGAACACAATAATCACATAACGGATCATTATTGGAGAACACAATAATCACATAACGGATCATTATTGGAGAACACAATAATCACATAACGGATCATTATTGGAGAACACAATAATCAGATGTGTTTACAGCGTAATGACGTCACGCGGCCTCGTGTTACTGCCTTTTATAAACTCAGGTCAAACTAAAAACGTTTGTTATCCCACCGTGTTTGTCCTGGGCCGGTCCCCCTGTAGGGTCTGTGTCCCCCTCCCCTCCCCCTCACAGAGTCTGGTTGGAGGAAAAAGGTTGTTCGACATAACATCGCCATTGGCCACAGAGACTCTATCACTGCGCCAGGTCTAGATCAAAGATCTCACAGTGAGGCCCCTCGGCGAAACACGTGTAGAAACACGCACTCGGGCCCGGCGTCTTTGCCCCAGAATGTGTTACAGCCAGGAAACACATTCTGGGGCAAAGACGCCTCAGAACGCAGAGCGCCCTCTGACACGCTTCCATGTGAGATTTCAACACACACTGGAGCGTCACGGCACTTCAGAGGCTTTTCCCAAACCAAGCAGCGCTTCGAACACGTGATTCAGCCAGTGTTTAAAGAGAACTCAAACGTGGCTCTGTACTGCAGGTTAATCTGTTTACCTGCTCCAAAACATGTTCAAAGCGTCTCGGTGTTTGTTTTCTCTTTCTGACACTCACGCCATGTTTGTTTACGTTTGAACGCTATTGCACAACGTCCGTTTCACGCATTCCCCAAAGTAGAGTTTTTGTGCCTAAATCTGATGAACTTATCAGATAATGCCGTTTAAGGGCCAGTCACGGTTGTCTCACGGGCGTCTGCACGAGCGACGCTACTGCGTCCGACGTGTGAATCGCAGTCGGATCATCAGTCGCAGCTGAATGTGATGCACAACATTCAGTGGAGGTCGATTGCGACGGAATAATGGCCGCAGCATCTACGGGCGCGAGAATGAAGAGAGGCTGGTGAGCGCCGGGATCAGTCTCGTGCGATTCCTGCTGTAGGTTTATAGGCACGGCAAGTTTATTTGTAGAGCACAATTCATACACAAGGCAATTCAAAGTGCTTCACAGTTGCATAAAGTTACAAGAAAACTGATCAAATCAATCATTAATTCCAGTAAAAGGCAAGAGTGCAGATAAAACACTTTCAGTTTTCATCTGCTCGGGTAAAAAGAGCTGTTTTCAGCTGGATTTGAACATTGTCAGAGTTGAGGCCTGTCTCACATCCTCATGAAGACTGTTCCAGATTTTAGCTTTAGCCTCAGCGTGTTTAGTCCTGACTCTGGGAACCACCAGGAGACCCCTCCCTGAAGTTCTCAGGGCCCGAGATGGTTCATACGGCTCTAACATGTCAGAGATGGACTTTGGTGCTTTGTTTTTCCTGGTTCTTGTCAGGACTCGAGCAGCAGCGTTCTGGATGTTCTGCAGCTCTAACAGCTCGTTTAGAAAGGCCAGTGAGCAGCCGTTACAGTCGTCTAACCTGCTGGAGACAAACGCATGGATGAGTGTCTCCAAGTCTGGTTTTGACACTATTCCTCTGATCTTCATGTTTTTCAGATGGTGAAAAGCTGATGATGTTATTGCTTTGATGTTTAAGTTCAGGTCTGAGTCCATGATTACTCCTAGATTTCTAACCTGATTTTTTGGTTTTAGAGAGAGAGACTCAAGGTGACTGATAACACTTTGTCTTTGTGTCTGTGGGACAAAAACAATGATCTCAGTTTGGTCTGAGTTTAGTTGGAGAAAGTTGTTTTGCACAAACTGATGTGTTCGATGCAGTGAGGCATATGCATATAGAGGCTGGACGCCGTTTCCTCTTCCCCCGTTAGGTCTACAGAGCGTCTGACATTATTGCAGCCGCTTTTAGGAGCAGGACCATAAAACTGACAGTGGACGATCTTGTATTTAATCATAAAATATCACAGAAGTTCATGGTTCAGAGCTCATGAAGGACCTGAATATCGACGTGAGCTGTTTCACACGGTGCTGTTTTTCTCTGCAGCCGTTCCTGAGCGTGGGCGAGGCCAAGTCCGCTCGCTGTGATGACCTTCAGTCTCTGTCCGAGCGCCGCTGTCCTCCCGGGAAAATCGAGAACCCGCGGGGAAGCATCCAGATCGACAAGAACCAACCAGTGACCAACCGTAAGAAGGACTCCCCCGAGAAGCTGAAGCCGGAGCAGATCACACAGATCCAGCCGCAGAAGCTCAGCCTCACCCTCCGCTCCGGTACAGACCGTCTACAGAAGAACATCTGTGGAGGTTCAGTGGTTAAATATCTGCTCACGTGTTGTTTCCAGGTGAACCTCAGACCTTCGCTCTGAAGTTCAAGCGTGCAGAGGATTATCCCATCGACCTGTACTACCTCATGGACCTGTCCTTCTCCATGAAGGACGATCTGGAGAACGTCAAGAACCTGGGGACCGACCTCATGAAAGAGATGCAGGGGATCACCTCTGACTTCAGGATCGGTAAGGACCCTGATGCCCTCCCAGCCTCCTGTAGCGTCTCTAGTGCAGCAGATGAGAACAATCGTGTCACTAAAACCCAGTGTGTCCACGAGAAAGTAAAGATCAAGTGAGCATTGATGTATTCAGTTTTCCTCCTCGCTCGGTCTTTCATTCAGAGCCTTTAAGTCTGTGTTTTATTACCTTAATTTGAGTTATTTAGTTATTTTGTCATGTTATTTGAGTAACTTTTCCTCTCCCTCAGGCTTTGGTTCGTTTGTGGAGAAGACGGTGATGCCGTACATCTCCACGACCCCGGCGCGCCTCCAGAACCCCTGCACCGGGAACCAGAACTGCACCAGCCCCTTCAGCTACAAGAACGTCCTCAAACTGACCAACAAAGGAGACGAGTTCAACCGCCTGGTCAGTCAGCAGCAGATCTCCGGGAACCTGGATTCACCGGAGGGCGGCTTCGACGCCATCATGCAGGTGGCCGTGTGCGAGGTGAGAACGTTCACTCCTTAATGTCTTAGTTTAACTCTGAGTGAAACAGAACAAACTCTCCCTAGAGAGCATTTGGTGACGGCTGTCGTTCCTTCGTCCTCAGGAGCAGATCGGTTGGAGAAACGTCACTCGGCTGCTGGTTTTCTCCACAGACGCCGGCTTCCATTTCGCCGGAGACGGGAAACTGGGCGGCATCGTTCTGCCCAACGACGGGAAGTGCCACCTGGAGAACAACATGTACACCATGAGCCACTACTATGTATGTTTATTCACTTTATACTTTTACCCACATGTACACCATGAGCCACTACTATGTATGTTTATTCACTTTATACTTTTACCCACATGTACACCATGAGCCTCTACTATGTATGTTTATTAGGCCCGAGCGGCCTGCCGTAGCAAGGGCCTATTGTAATCGCAACGCAGTGCGCGTAGCGCACTGAACCTAGGTGCGCGGAGCGCACGAAAACAGCGCGAAGCGCTGTCCCCATGTCAAACGTAAACTCACCGTGTAAAACAGTGACTGCCCACACCTCTGGTGTGGGCCCTTATACTTATAATTGCAGCAAAATGAATGGGGGAATATGGCCAACTGTCATACGGAGGTGGATGACGAGCGCGAAGCGCTCGTCATCCACCTCCGAGCCCCACGAGTGCGTGGGGGAAGTCAAAAGCTTTCCAAAAATGTATAATATGATGTAGTCGCGAAAGCGACTATATTGTTTTTGCAGGAAATATTATTATTATTTTTAGGCCCGAGCGGCCTGCCGTAGCAAGGGCCTATTGTAATCGCAACGCAGTGCGCGCAGCGCACTGAACCTAGGTGCGCGGAGCGCACGAAAACAGCGCGAAGCGCTGTCCCCATGTCAAACGTAAACTCACCGTGTAAAACAGTGACTGCCCACACCTCTGGTGTGGGCCCTTATACTTATAATTGCAGCAAAATGAATGGGGGTATATGGCCAACTGTCATACGGAGGTGGATGACGAGCGCGAAGCGCTCGTCATCCACCTCCGAGCCCCACCGATGCGTGGGGGAAGTCGAAAGCTTTCAAAAAATGTATAATATGTTGTAGTCGCGAAAGCGACTATATTGTTTTTGCAGGAAATATTATTATTCTTTCTTTCTTTCTTTCTTCTTTCTTTCTTCTGCTCTTTGAGCAGGAATTTGACCCCCTGAACATAATCAAAAACTCACCAAACTTTGCCCAAAATTCAGATCTGGTGAAAAATTAATTAAAATGTGTGTTTCGTTTTGGGGAGATAAAAAATGGCGCGACAGCGCCACCTACAAAAGTGAAAATACATTGCGCCTATGGGGAGGGGGCCAACATAAACTTTGTCGTAGAGCGACGAGATTTGGTGCAGACATTCGTCATCTGACGACAACCAAAAAACATTGTGGCCACGCCCCCAAACAAACCGGAAGTCCGCCATTTTGACAGGAAGTCGGGAAAATGCTGAGTCAGCGTTTTCGCTGACGTCGCATTTTAACGAACTCCTCCTAGGGCGTTTCACCAAATGAGCCCAAAATCGCTCCACTTCATCTCGAGATGTGGGGCATCAAAAGTTATCCAAATTTTTTGGCTAAGTTTTACGGTTTGTTTGCGGCGAAGCCGCAATCTTTACGAAGATTTTTGCGACTTTCCGAAAACAACAAAATGCTCCCATTTGCACAAACGAACTCCGATTAAAAATCGGAAATATACATTTTATTGACCTTTCACCCCCGGACACAACAACTGTGAAAAAGTGAGATTTGGCGCGATAGCGCCCCCTCTAGGCCGAGAACAAAAAATGCATTATGGGAAAAAAATTAGTTTCTCGGAAATGAATAAAATTCGGCACAATAATAGCTGATGGCATCCCGATCCAAAAAGCCAATGAGACCCATACCGTATTTTGTACGGTGTTACCATGGAGACGACCGAGGCCCACCATGTTAATCCAATGGGACTGACCCGCATATCACACATTATACACAATTACAGCGCGTTAGCGCCCTCTGTGAGGAGCTTGTGGACAGTGGTCATTGAAGTACGGCCCGTCAAGGCCGTCCGATGCTGCTTGTGAAATAAAAAAGATTTGGGGCGCGCTAGCGCCCTCTGCAGGTTGGGGCCATCATTCACATGGAGACGCTAAAAATCTCGTTTTGATGTTTACTCACAAAGATTAATGGCACATCAGGGCAATAAAATGTAGTGTGGCCACGTTGGCGCCCTCGGTAGGGTTATGGCGCGGCAATGGAGGCACTAAGGGAGGCCTCCATTACATGGTTGCTAGGCGACCAACAGGTGGTCGGCCATTTTGGGAAAAATAGAGTAATCAGCGCCGAAGGCGCCATTTCTTGCATTTTTGCTCTTTAATAAACTCCACTGAGGGTGGCAGCGACATTATAACCACGTAGGGCGCGGCAGCGCCTCCCGGTTATTGCGGCGGCGTGCGGCAACCGGCGTCAACCGGCCAACGAACCCCCGCGAGGGCCTCTCGATGCCGCTTCTTCTTTCTTCTGCTCTTTGAGCAGGAATTTGACCCCCTGAACATAGTTGAAAACTCACCAAACTTTGCCCAAAATTCAGGTCCGGTGAAAAATTTATTAAAATGTGTGTTTCGTATTGGGGAAATAAAAAATGGCGCGATAGCGCCACCTACAAAAGTGAAAATACATTGCGCCTATGGGGAGGGGGCCAACATAAACTTTGTCGTAGAGCGACGAGATTCGGTACAGACATTCGTCATGTGACGCCAAACAAATAATATTATTGTGGCCACGCCCCCTGACAAACCGGAAGTCCGCCATTTTGACAGGAAGTCGGGAAAATGCTGAGTCAGCGTTTTCGCTGACGTCGCATTTTAACAAACTCCTCCTAGGGCGTTTCACCAAATGAGCCCAAAATCGCTCCAGCTCATCTCGAGATGTGGGGCATCAAAAGTTATCCAAATTTTTTGGCTAAGTTTTATGGTTTGTTTGCGGCGAAGCCGCAATCTTTACGAATAATTTTGCGACTTACCGAAAACAACAAAATGCTCCCATTTGCACAAACGAACTCCGATTAAAAATCGGAAATATACATTTTATTGACCTTTCACCCCCGGACACAACAAATGTGAAAAAGTGAGATTTGGCGCGATAGCGCCCCCTCTAGGCCGAGAACAAAAAATGCATTATGGGAAAAAAATTAGTTTCTCGGAAATGGATAAAATTCGGCACAATAATAGCTGATGGCATCCCGATCCAAAAAGCCAATGAGACCCATACCGTATTTTGTACGGTGTTGCCATGGAGACGACCGAGGCTCGCCATGTTAATCCAATGGGACTGACACACAAATCTCACAATATACACATATACAGTGCGTTAGCGCCCTCTGTCAGGAGCTTGTGGACAGTAGTGATTGAAGTACGGCCCGTTAAGGACGTCTGATGCTGCTTGTGAACTAAAAAAGATGTAGGGCGCGCTAGCGCCCTCTGCAGGTTGGAGCCATCATGCACATGGAGACACGAAAAATCTCGTTTTGACGTTTACTCACAAAGATTAATGGCACATCGGGGCAATAAAATGTAGTGTGGCCACGTTGGCGCCCTCGGTAGGGTTATGGCGCGGCAATGGAGGCACTAAGGGAGGCCTCCATTACATGGTTGCTAGGCGACCAACAGGTGGTCGGCCATTTTGGGAAAAATCGAGCAATCCGCACCGAAGGCGCCATTTCTCGCATTTGCTCTTTTATAATCTCGACCTAGGGTGGCAGCGACATTATAACCACGTAGGGCGCGGCAGCGCCTCCCGGTTATTGCGGCGGCGTGCGGGAACCGGCGTCAACCGGCCCACGAACCCCCGCGAGGGCCTCTCGATGCCGCTTGCGGCTTTAATTTTTAGGCCCGAGCGGCCTGCCGTAGCAAGGGCCTATTGTAATCGCAACGCAGTGCGCGCAGCGCACTGTACCGAGGTGCGCGGAGCGCACGAAAACAGCGCGAAGCGCTGTCCCCATGTCAAACGTAAACTCACCGTGTAAAACAGTGACTGCCCACACCTCTGGTGTGGGGCCTTATACTTATAATTGCAGCAAAATCAATGGGGGTATATGGCCAACTGTCATACGGAGGTGGATGACGAGCGCGAAGCGCTCGTCATTCACCTCCGAGCCCCACCGGTGCGTCGGGGAAGTCGAAAGCTTTAAAAAAATGCATAATATGTTGTAGTCGCGAAAGCGACTATATTGTTTTTGCAAGAAATATTATTATTCTTCTTTATTAGGCCCGAGCGGCCTGCCGTAGCAAGGGCCTATTGTAATCGCAACGCAGTGCGCGCAGCGCACTGAACCTAGGTGCGCGGAGCGCACGAAAACAGCGCGAAGCGCTGTCCCCATGTCAAACGTAAACTCACCGTGTAAAACAGTGACTGCCCACACCTCTGGTGTGGGCCCTTATACTTATAATTGCATGAAAATGAATGGGGGTATATGGCCAACTGTCATACGGAGGTGGATGACGAGCGCGAAGCGCTCGTCATCCACCTCCGAGCCCCACGGGTGCGTGGGGGATGTCGAAAGCTTTCCAAAAATGTATAATATGCTGTAGTCGCGAAAGCGACTATATTGTTTTTGCAGGAAATATTATTATTATTTTTCTTCTTTCTTTCTTCTGCTCTTTGAGCAGGAATTTGACCCCCTGAACATAGTCGAAAACTCACCAAACTTTGCCCAAAATTCAGGTCCGGTGAAAAATTAATTAAAATGTGTGTTTCGTTTTGGGGAAATAAAAAATGGCGCGACAGCGCCACCTACAAAAGTGAAAATACATTGCGCCTATGGTGAGGGGGCCAACATAAACGTTGTCATACAGCGACGAGATTCGGTACAGACATTTGTCATGTGACGACAACCAAAAAACATTATTGTGGCCACGCCCCCAGACAAACCGGAAGTCCGCCATTTTGACAGGAAGTCGGGAAAATGATGACTCAGCGTTTTCGCTGACGTCGCATTTTAACGAACTCCTCCTAGGGCGTTTCACCAAATGAGCCCAAAATCGCTCCAGCTCATCTCGAGATGTGGGGCATCAAAAGTTATCCAAATTTTTTGGCTAAGTTTTACGGTTTGTTTGCGGCGAAGCCGCAATCTTTACGAAGAAATTTGCGACTTACCGAGAACAACAAAATGCTCCCATTTGCACAAACGAACTCCGATAAAAAATCGGAAATATACATTTTATTGACCTTTCACCCCCGGACACAACAAATGTGAAAAAGTGAGATTTGGCGCGATAGCGCCCCCTCTAGGCTGACAAGAAAAAATGCATTATGGAAAAAAAATTAGTTTCTCGGAAATGGATAAAATTCGGCACAAAAATAGCTGATGGCATCCCGATCCAAAAAGCCAATGAGACCCATACCGTATTTTGTACGGTGTTGCCATGGAGACGACCAAGGCTCTCCATGTTAATCCAATGGGACTGACACACAAATCTCACAATATACACAATTACAGCGCGTTAGCGCCCTCTGTGAGGAGCTTGTGGACAGTAGTCATTGAAGTACGGCCCGTCAAGGCCGTCTGATGCTGCTTGTGAAATAAAAAAGATTTGGGGCGCGCTAGCGCCCTCTGCAGGTTGGAGCCATCATTCACATGGAGAGGCTAAAAATCTCGTTTTGATGTTTACTCACAAAGATTAATGCCTCATCAGGCCAATAAAATGTAGTGTGGCCACGTTGGCGCACTCGGTGGGTTATGGCGCGGCAATGGAGGCACTAAGGGAGGCCTCGATTACATGGTTGCTAGGCGACCAACAGGTGGTCGGCCATTTCGGGAAAAATCGAGTAATCGGCGCCGAAGGCGCCATTTCTCGCCTTTGCTCTTTTATAATCTCGACCTAGGGTGACAGCGACATTATAACCACGTAGGGCGCGGCAGCGCCTCCCGGTTATTGTGGCGGCGTGCGGCAACCGGCGTCAACCGGCCACCGCGACCCGCGAGGGCCTCTCGATGCCGCTTGCGGCTTTAATTCTTCTTCTTCTTCTTCTTTCTTCTTCTGCTCTTTGAGCAGGAATTTGACCCCCTGAACGTAGTCAAAAACTCACCAAACTTTGCCCAAAATTCAGATCCGGTGAAAAATTAATTAAAATGTGTGTTTCGTTTTGGGGAAATAAAAAATGGCGCGACAGCGCCACCTACAAAAGTGAAAATACATTGCGCCTATGGGGAGGGGGCCAACATAAACTTTGTCGCAGAGCGACGGGATTCGGTACAGACATTCGTCCTGTGAGGACAAACAAAATATATTATTGTGGCCACGCCCCCAGACAAACCGGAAGTCCGCCATTTTGACAGGAAGTCGGGAAAATGCTGAGTCAGCGTTTTCGCTGACGTCGCATTTTAACGAACTCCTCCTAGGGCGTTTCACCAAATGAGCCCAAAATCGCTCCACTTCATCTCGAGATGTGGGACATCAAAAGTTATCCAAATTTTTTGGCTAAGTTTTACGGTTTGTTTGCGGCGAAGCCGCAATCTTTACGAAGATTTTTGCGACTTTCCGAAAACAACAAAATGCTCCCATTTGCACAAACGAACTCCGATTAAAAATCGGAAATATACATTTTATTGGCCTTTGACCCCCGGACACAACAAATGTGAAAAAGTGAGATTTGGCGCGATAGCGCCCCCTCTAGGCTGAAAAGAAAAAATGCATTATGGAAAAAAAATTAGTTTCTCGGAAATGGATAAAATTCGGCACAATAATAGCTGATGGCATCCCGATCCAAAAAGCCAATGAGACCCATACCGTATTTTGTACGGTGTTGCCATGGAGACGACCAAGGCCCACCATGTTATTCCAATGGGACTGACCCGCATATCACACATTATACACATTTACAGTGCGTTAGCGCCCTCTGTAAGGAGTGTGTGGACAGTAGTCATTGAAGTACGGCCCGTCAAGGCCGTCCGATGCTGCTTGTGAAATAAAAAAGATTTGGGGTGCGCTAGCGCCCTCTGCAGGTTGGAGCCATCATTCACATGAAGACGCGAAAAATCTCGTTTTGATGTTTACTCACAAAGATTAATGGCACATCAGGGCAATAAAATGTAGTGTGGCCACGTTGGCGCCCTCGATAGGGTTATGGCGCGGCAATGGAGGCACTAAGGGAGGCCTCCATTACATGGTTGCTAGGCGACCAACAGGTGGTCGGCCATTTTGGGGAAAATCGAGTAATCAACGCCGAAGGCGCCATTTCTCGCCTTTGCTCTTTTATAATCTCGACCTAGGGTGGCAGCGACATTATAACCACGTAGGGCGCGGCAGCGCCTCCCGGTTATTGCGGCGGCGTGCGGGAACCGGCGTCAACCGGCCAACGAACCCCCGCGAGGGCCTCTCGATGCCGCTTGCGGCTTTAATTTTTCTTCTTCTTCTTCTTCTGCTCTTTGAGCAGGAATTTGACCCCCTGAACATAGTTGAAAACTCACCAAACTTTGCCCAAAATTCAGATCCGGTGAAAAATTAATTAAAATGTGTGTTTCGTTTTGGGGAAATAAAAAATGGCGCGACAGCGCCACCTACAAAAGTGAAAATTCATTGCGCCTATGGGGAGGGGGCCAACATAAACTTTGTCGCAGAGCGACGGGATTCGGTACAGACATTCGTCCTGTGAGGACAAACAAAATATATTATTGTGGCCACGCCCCCTGACAAACCGGAAGTCCGCCATTTTGACAGGAAGTCGGGAAAATGCTGAGTCAGCGTTTTCGCTGACGTCGCATTTTAACGAACTCCTCCTAGGGCGTTTCACCAAATGAGCCCAAAATCGCTCCAGTTCATCTCGAGATGTGGGGCATCAAAAGTTATCCAAATTTTTTGGCTAAGTTTTACGGTTTGTTTGCGGCGAAGCCGCAATCTTTACGAAGATTTTTGCGACTTTCCGAAAACAACAAAATGCGACCATTTGCAAAAACGAACTCCGATTAAAAATCGGAAATATACATTTTATTGACCTTTCACCCCTGGACACAACAAATGTGAAAAAGTGAGATTTGGCGCGATAGCGCCCCCTCTAGGCTGAGAAGAAAAAATGCATTATGGGAAAAAAATTAGTTTCTCGGAAATGGATAAAATTCGGCACAATAATAGCTGATGGCATCCCGATCCAAAAAGCCAATGAGACCCATACCGTATTTTGTACGGTGTTGCCATGGAGACGACCGAGGCTCGCCATGTTAATCCAATGGGACTGACACACAAATCTCACAATATACACATATACAGTGCGTTAGCGCCCTCTGTGAGGAGCTTGTGGACAGTAGTCATTGAAGTACGGCCCGTCAAGGCCGTCCGATGCTGCTTGTGAAATAAAAAAGATTTGGGGCGCGATAGCGCCCTCTGCAGGTTGGGGCCATCATTAGGCCCGAGCCAGGACTTTGTCCTGGTAAGGGACTTTTGTTCTCCCCCGGTTTCTTGTTATTATTATTATTATTATTATTATTATTATTATTATTATAGTTACGCCTCTAAGATCCTGTTTTTCAGTGCCTTCCCGTGCAAAAGTACACGCAGAAAATGGCACAGTGATCAGAGTCGGCAAAAATTGCGTGTCAGTGGGCGACATGCACACGCCCAAAACAAAATGGCTCCACAGCGCCCCCTCAAAGTTGACCCCCATTCTTTTGGGGACATGCATTTTTGGCGTAAGCCAATCCCCTTTGGCCCAGCGATAGAGCGCATGGAGAGAGTCACAAAACATCATTATAGCTCCGCCCTCTGACCAACAGGAAGTCGGCCATCTTGGATTGAAATCCTGGAGAAGAAATCTCTCACCAGATGTTTCAATGTACTACTCCTTGGTTTCTCTGCAGAATAAGCTCAAACATGGCTCAATAGAATCTAGAGAAATTGAGCTACAAATTCAAGCCAGCTTTTTTTGATAACGTTTACAGTTTTCACATAGCGCCCCCACAAAAAACATGCTTTTTTCCCGTACCTTGGACAACCCCTCGCAGGCATGCGCTCTATACAATCTGGATCATATTTGGCTGACATAAGGCCTCTTATCGTATGAATCCATAGAGCTCAATAACTTCACGGTGCTCACCAGTATAGCGCCACCTATCTATACCTTGAAACATTTAGTTTGTACAATTTATATGACACTTTGCAGGTATATTCTACACATTAAATCGAACACAAAAATATATTACATGTGTTTGATATTTTCGACGGTGTGGGCGTGGCAATGACGCACAGGAAGTCGGCCATTTTCACTTTTCACCTCTTAACTCCCACCTGAACCAAGTGCATTTCTTTGTGTGCTGTGTTTTCATCTGCACTTGCGTCTCATTTCTGTAACTGTGTTTTTGACGCTTTTTTTCAAGAAGCTTTAAGACATGGGTCAAGACGAACTGGAGAAAATGTGCTCGGTTAAAGTGGGGGTTAAGAGATTACAATGGCACCCCCACAAAAAAAATGCCTTTTTGCAGTACATTTCACAAAACCTCGCAGGCATGCGCTCTATCCAATCTGGATCATATTTGGCTGACATAAGGCCTCTTACGGTCTGAATTCATAGAGCTCAATAACTGCACGGTGCTCACCACTATAGCGCCACCTATCTATACCTTGAAAATTTTAGTTTGTACGATTTATATTAAACTTTGCAGGTACATTCTACACATTGAAACAAACACAAAAATCTATTACAACATGCCTCTATCTTGCTTTGTTCCCTTTATAATTAGGCCCGAGCCAGGACTTTGTCCTGGTAAGGGACTTTTGTTCTCCCCCGGTTTCTTGTTATTAGGCCCGAGCCAGGACTTTGTCCTGGTAAGGGACTATTGTTCTCCCCCGGTTTCTTGTTATTATTATTATTATTATTAGGCCCGAGCCAGGACTTTGTCCTGGTAATTAGGCCCGAGCCAGGACTTTGTCCTGGTAAGGGACTATTGTTCTCCCCCGGTTTCTTGTTATTATTATTATTATTATTAGGCCCGAGCCAGGACTTTGTCCTGGTAAGGGACTATTGTTCTCCCCCGGTTTCTTGTTATTATTATTATTATTATTATTATTCCGCCTCTAAGATCCTGTTTTTCAGTGCCTTCCTGTGCAAAAGTACACGCAGAAATTGGCACAGTGATCAGAGTCGGCAAAAATTGCGTGTCAGTGGGCGACATGCACACGCCCTAAACAAAATGGCTCCACAGCACCCCCTCAAAGTTGACCCCCATTCTTTTGGGGACATGCATTTTTGGCGTAGGCCAATCCCCTTTGGCCCAGCGATAGAGCACATGGAGAGAGTCACAAAACATAATTATAGCTCCGCCCTCTGACCAACAGGAAGTCGGCCATCTTGGATTGAAATCCTGGAGAAGAAATCTCTCACCAGATGTTTCAATGTACTACTCCTTGGTTTCTCTGCAGAATAAGCTCGAACATGGCTTAATAGAATCAAGAGAAATGGAGCTACAACTTCAAGCCAGCTTTTTTTGATAACGTTTACACTTTTCACATAGCGCCCCCACAAAAAACATGCTTTTTTCCCGTACCTTGGACAACCCCTCGCAGGCATGCGCTCTATACAATCTGGATCATATTTGGCTGACATAAGGCCTCTTATGGTATGAATCCATAGAGCTCAATAACTTCACGGTGCTCACCACTATAGCGCCACCTATCTATACCTTGAAACATTTAGTTTGTACAATTTATATGAAACTTTGCAGGTATATTCTACACATTAAATCGAACTCAAAAATATATTACATGTGTTTGATATTTTCGAAGGTGTGGGCGTGGCAATGACGCACAGGAAGTCGGCCATTTTCACTTTTAACCTCTTAACTCCCACCTGAACCAAGTGCATTTCTTTGTGTGCTGTGTTTTCATCTGCACTTACATCTCATTTCTGTAACTGTATTTTTGACGCTTTTTTTCAAGAAGCTTTAAGACATGGGTCAAGACGAACTGGAGAAAATGTGCTCGGTTAAAGTGGGGGTTAAGAGATTAAAATGGCACCCCCACAAAAAAAGCCCTTTTTGCAGTACATTTCACAACCCCTCGCAGGCATGCACTCTATCCAATCTGGATCATATTTGGCTGACATAAGGCAACTCACGGTCTGAACAGACAGAGCTCAATAACTGCACAGTGCTCACCACTATAGCGCCCCCTATCTATACCTTTAATATTGCAGTTTGGATTATTTATCTCCCACTTTGCCGGTATATTCTACACAATAAACTAAACAAAAATAGATATTACATATACATCATATTGTGTAAGATGTGGGCGTGGCCAGGGTAAACGTGTTCCTGAGAGCATCATTATTACCCATGATAACTGGCACATTCTTTGTCCCTTTGAGTTTTAAATGTAATCACTTATACACCAGATGGCCCTGAATCTTTTTACATGAACACAAAAATGATCCATGCTATAGCGCCCTCTGCTGTAAAGACCAAGAGTTAGCAGACAGAGAGCACACAGGTTGTGTGTGAGGCCGAGGGGAGAGCAGGTTTGGGCGAGAGCGGGGGCGGTAGCAAAGGAGGCGGTCGCAAGGGGTGGGCTGCGCCAGGGGCGAGGGCCTACATCGCCGCTTGCGGCTTTAATTCACATGGAGACGCTAAAAATCTCGTTTTGATGTTTACTCACAAAGATTAATGGCTCATCAGGGCAATACAATGTAGTGTGGCCACGTTGGCGCCCTCGGTGGGTTATGGCACGGCAATGGAGGCACTAAGGGAGGCCTCCATTACATGGTTGCTAGGCGACCAACAGGTGGTCGGCCATTTTGGGAAAAATCGAGTAATCAGCGCCGAAGGCGCCATTTCTCGCCTTTGCTCTTTTATAATCTCGACCTAGGGTGGCAGCGACGTTATAAACCACGTAGGGCGCGGCAGCGCCTCCCGGTTATTGCGGCAGCGTGCGGCAACCGGCGTCAACCGGCCAACGAACCCCCGCGAGGGCCTCTCGATGCCGCTTCTTCTTTCTTCTGCTCTTTGAGCAGGAATTTGACCCCCTGAACATAGTTGAAAACTCACCAAACTTTGCCCAAAATTCTGGTCCGGTGAAAAATTTATTAAAATGTGTGTTTCGTATTGGGGAAATAAAAAATGGCGCGATAGCGCCACCTACAAAAGTGAAAATACATTGCGCCTATGGGGAGGGGGCCAACATAAACTTTGTCGTAGAGCGACGAGATTCGGTACAGACATTCGTCATGTGACGCCAAACAAATAATATTATTGTGGCCACGCCCCCTGACAAACCGGAAGTCCGCCATTTTGACAGGAAGTCGGGAAAATGCTGAGTCAGCGTTTTCGCTGACGTCGCATTTTAACGAACTCCTCCTAGGGCGTTTCACCAAATGAGCCCAAAATCGCTCCAGCTCATCCCGAGATGTGGGGCATCAAAAGTTATCCAAATTTTTTGGCTAAGTTTTATGGTTTGTTTGCGGCGAAGCCGCAATCTTTACGAATAATTTTGCGACTTACCGAAAACAACAAAATGCTCCCATTTGCACAAACGAACTCCGATTAAAAATCGGAAATATACATTTTATTGACCTTTCACCCCCGGACACAACAAATGTGAAAAAGTGAGATTTGGCGCGATAGCGCCCCCTCTAGGCCGAGAACAAAAAATGCATTATGGGAAAAAAATTAGTTTCTCGGAAATTGATAAAATTCGGCACAATAATAGCTGATGGCATCCCGATCCAAAAAGCCAATGAGACCCATACCGTATTTTGTACGGTGTTGCCATGGAGACGACCAAGGCTCCCCATGTTAATCCCATAGGACTGACACACAAATCACACATTATACACAATTACAGTGCGTTAGCGCCCTCTGTGAGGAGCTTGTGGACAGTAGTCATTAAAGTACGGCCCGTCAAGGCCGTCCGATGCTGCTTGTGAAATAAAAAAGATTTGGGGCGCGCTAGCGCCCTCTGCAGGTTGGAGCCATCATTCACATGGAGACGCTAAAAATCTCGTTTTGATGTTTACTCACAAAGATTAATGGCTCATCAGGGCAATAAAATGTAGTGTGGCCACGTTGGCGCCCTCGGTAGGGTTATGGCGCAGCAATGGAGGCACTAAGGGAGGCCTCCATTACATGGTTGCTAGGCGACCAACAAGTGGTCGGCCATTTTGGGAAAAATAGAGTAATCAGCGCCGAAGGCGCCATTTCTCGCCTTTGCTCTTTTATAATCTCGACCTAGGGTGGCAGCGACATTATAACCACGCAGGGCGCGGCAGCGCCTCCCGGTTATTGCGGCGGCGTGCGATAGCGTGCGGTAACCAGCCCATGAGACCCGCGAGGGCCTCTCGATGCCGCTTGCGGCTTTAATTCACTTTATACTTTTACCCACATGTACACCATGAGCCACTACTATGTATGTTTATTCACTTTATACTTTTACCCACATGTACACCATGAGCCACTACTATGTATGTTTATTCACGTTATACTTTTACCCACATGTACACCATGAGCCACTACTATGTATGTTTATACACTTTATACTTTTACCCACATGTGCACCATGAGCCACTACTACGTATGTTTATTCACTTTATACTTTTACCCACATGTGCACCATGAGCCTCTACTATGTATGTTTATACACTTTATACTTTTACCCACATGTGCACCATGAGCCACTACTACGTATGTTTATTCACTTTACACAATTTTATCCTCATTTTTTCCCAACATTTTCAAACTTTTTCTCCAATTCCTGAATTATTAAAGAAAAATTTAACCTCCCAACATTTCCCACCATTTTATACATTTTCCCAATTTTTTTCCATAATTTTTCCTAAGAATATTTTTAACACCTCCCCATTTTCCTACAATGTCCCGTCTGACCTGAAAACATGGAGCGTTGTGTGCGTTGTGTTTGTTGTGTGTGTTGCGTTTGTTGTGTTTGAACCTAGTCCTGTTTTCTCAGGATTACCCGTCTATCGCTCACCTGGTGCAGAAACTGAGCGACCACAACATCCAGACCATCTTCGCCGTCACCGAGGACTTCCAGCCCGTCTACAAGGTCGGCTCCTCTACATGGACTGTCTGCGCTCCATCAGGAACTTTACTCACGTCTGTTTGTCCCGTTAGGAGCTGAAGAACCTCATCCCAAAGTCGGCCGTGGGAACTCTGTCGTCCAACTCCAGCAACGTCATCAAACTCATCATCGACGCCTACAACGTGAGTCTGCTCGGCGGGTTTACACACGAGGGCGTTCTGCTTTAGTGTTAGTCTTGTGTTGACTAGGAGTGGGACAATATATCGATTTTCCGATATATCGCGATATTTTGCGGGACGATATGATACCAATACTTTTTATTCCGATATCGATACTTTTGATGACGTCATGCATATTAATGAGCAACGTCATGCATACTAATGAGGCAGCAGTGCTCCACTGTTTTCACAGTTAATAGAGGCCAATAATGAAGAATTCAGTCAGGACAGCAGGGGGCAGCACTACAGTTTTAAGCACTGGGACCAAACACTGTCACACAAATAAATTACTTTTAATGATTGTTTTAATTATAAAGAAGATATGAAGTCAATGACAGATCTATAGACCCATTTTCAGTGTGTGAATTATTTTTGTGCAATATATCGATTATCGCAGTATCGGCGTATCGTGAGATAATCGTTATCGTGTTCACTCACACTTGTCCATCCGAGCCGTGGCCACACCCCTTTAGCGTGTTTACCACATGTCAGTGTCTGCGGCGTTTACCCTCGAGTACAGCTTCGTCCAAAACCAGAGCAGCCATCTTAGAAGAGGTTAAATCATCGACTGGACTGGGTTTTGATCAAGTTGAGGACGTTTTGCTTTTAGTCACAGAAGCTTCTTCTTAGCTCTGAAGTTCAGAAACAACACTTTTACCCAAACTGGAGCTAAGTCTAAATAAGACCCAGGCTCCTCCAGGAGGAGGAACCGAAAACTGACACACTTTACTCGAGTAGTTTACAGTATCACTCAACAGCAGGTCTTTGTTACTTGCCAGACTTGCTAGTTGAGCGATACTATGGGATGTTTGGCAGTTTTGGTCCCTCCTCCTGGAGCAGTCTGGGCCTTATTTAGACTTGTCTCCAGTTAGAGTGGAAAAAAGGTAAAACTCTGTCTTTTGTGGTTCCAAAATTATGAGCAAAAGTCTACAACATGTATAAAACTTGTGACCGATTTTCATCACCGTGTTTCTCTTGAAGCTTAGAAGTTATTGGAGGCTCATTTTAAAGCTCTGACTGAGCTCTTTCCAGTGCAAAAAATGGGAAGTGGGTTCCAGAGATATAACCGATATTGACAATACCCAGATATCGGCCTTAGAACGCAGCCCTGTTTAACCTCTCAACCCGAGCGCATTTTATCCAGTTCAGCTTTACCCAAATCTACAAAACTCATCTTAACGGATAATTGTTGCCATTATGTGCCCACTTTTTTAATAGCTTTTTAATGTGTTTTTGTCACATTTCTGTGACTCTTTTTTACCAACTGCGTCCTTTGAGTATTTACCGCACACGTGATCCAAGAAGTTAATAACGCGCCGCTTGGATTATTGTACCTGTTTGGACCAAAGCTCGATCCGTCGCCTGTACAGGAGCTGCAGGCTCTGTCGGCCTCTTTACATCGGCTCCTGTAAAACACACACTTCAAAACGTTGTATTTGACGCATCGCTTGAAGCTGTTGCTATTTTTCACTGCCTTAGACCCGCCACGAATGTAACAGGAGCTAAAAATAGATTTCCTACAATGAGCAGCTTTATTTATGCTCCATTTTGTGACAATAGTAATGTAATACCGTCTTAAACCGTGGCCCTGTGTGTGTCCCGCCCAGTCGCTGTCGTCGGAGGTGATTCTGGAGAACAGCAGACTTCCTGAAGGCGTGTCCATCTCCTACAAGTCTCTGTGCAAGAACGGCGTGGAGGGAACAGGCGAGAGCGGACGCAAGTGCTCCAACATCTCCATCGGCGACGAGGTGAGAGCACCAGGTTCTTGGGCGAGTCCTGGAGGTTTCAGTCTCCAAACGTTAACCTTCCTCCTCTCCCGTGGCAGGTTTCCTTCCAGATCTCCGTGGCGGCGCAGAAGTGCCCGAAGGACGGGAAAGCGGAGGTGCTAAAGATCAAACCTCTGGGCTTTAATGAGGAGGTGGAGGTGGTGCTGAACTTCATCTGCGAGTGCGCGTGCTCCGCCAAGGCGGAAATTAACAGCAACAAGTGCGACAGCGGCCACGGCGCCTTCGAGTGCGGAGCCTGCAAGTACGACCCTCAAACATTCTCCATAACCAGGATGAAGCCATCAGAAATATCCAGACATGTGCTGCAAACATCTGAATGTTACAGGGCTTTGTCGCTCAAAAAGAGACTGTCCTGACCTGCTGTGGTTTCAGGTGTAACGAGGGCCGGATCGGGCGTCTGTGCGAGTGCAGCAAAGACGAGGTCCGCACTGAGGACCTGGACGCCAACTGCAGGAAGGACAACGGCACCGACATCTGCAGCAACAACGGAGACTGTGTGTGCGGCACCTGCGAGTGCAAGAAGAGGGAGAACCCTGCAGAGGCCTACAGCGGGACCTACTGCGAGTGCGACAACTTCAACTGTGACCGCAGCAACAACAAGCTTTGCGGAGGTGAGGGAATACTACTACTACTGCTACTACTACTGATACTGCTGCTACTACTACTATTACAACTACAACTACTACTACTACTACTACTACTACTACTACAACAACACCACACCCTGCAGAGGCCTACAGCGGGACCTACTGCGAGTGCGACAACTTCAACTGTGACCGCAGCAACAACAAGCTTTGCGGAGGTGAGGGAATACTACTACTACTGCTACTACTACTGATACTGCTGCTACTACTACTATTACAACTACAACTACTACTACTACTGCTACTGCTACTACTACAACACACCCTGCAGAGGCCTACAGCGGGACCTACTGCGAGTGCGACAACTTCAACTGTGACCGGAGCAACAACAAGCTCTGCGGAGGTGAGCTACTACTACTACTACTACTACTACTACTACTACTACTACTACTACTACTACTACTACTACTACTACTACTACTACTACTACTACTACTACTACTACTACTACTACTACTACTACTACTACTACTACTACTACTACTACTACTACTACTACTACTACTACTACTACTACTACTACTACTACTACTACAACACACCCTGCAGAGGCCTACAGCGGGACCTACTGCGAGTGCGACAACTTCAACTGTGACCGCAGCAACAACAAGCTTTGCGGAGGTGAGGGAATACTACTGCTACTACTACTGATACTGCTGCTACTACTACTATTACAACTACTACTACTACTGCTACTGCTACAACACACCCTGCAGAGGCCTACAGCGGGACCTACTGCGAGTGCGACAACTTCAACTGTGACCGGAGCAACGACAAGCTCTGCGGAGGTGAGGGACTACTACTACTACTACTACTACTACTACTACTACTGCTGCTGCTACTACTACTACTACTGCTTCTACTACTACTGCTTCTACTACTACTACAACACACCCTGCAGAGGCCTACAGCGGGACCTACTGCGAGTGCGACAACTTCAACTGTGACCGCAGCAACAACAAGCTCTGCGGAGGTGAGGGAGAACATGCATATTTAAGACTTGTCATGGTTCTCTAGTGCGGTCTCTCCCAAACCTCCGCCCACTGCAGCAGAAGCACATTATTAAAACTCTGATTGATCGGTCTGTGGTCATTAGTCACTCATCAATATCACGTCTTCTGTGCAGCTCTTCCATTTCCACGAGTCGGTGCTTCGTCGTGTTCATGAGAAGGTTCAGCAGCAAAGTTTGTCCACAGGATTTTAGCCATATTAAAGCTCTGATTCTTTTTTGAGACTTTGACCACGACTTAAAAGTAGAGCTGTGAAATCTATTCTCTACAACTTTATTTAAAGAGCGCTTGTCATGCAGAATTGTAGTGCAAAAAGATGCAGCAATTTGTTTTCCAAGAACAAAATGTGGGGGGAAATGTGGAAAGTATTAGTTTCTGCCTTTTTAAAGCCGCCCTCAGTGACTCCATTTTGACAGAACGTGGTGGTTCTATTCCCTCATTGCATCGCTAGATACGCCACCTTGAAAACGGCGAAGTTTGTCCCGCAGATTGTTCCCCCACCCACCTCTGTAAAATGACTTAAAAACCCTGTTAACATGAACTCTGTCTCTCCAGGTCATGGCCGGTGCGAGTGCAGGAAGTGCATCTGCGACGCCAACTACACAGGAAGTGCGTGTGACTGCTCTCTGGACAAGACTTCCTGTTTGGCGCAGAACGGTCAGATCTGTAACGGCCGCGGCACGTGCGAATGCGGCGTCTGCAAATGCACCGACCCCAAGTTCCAGGGGCCGACGTGCGAGCTGTGCCCCACGTGTCCTGGAGTCTGCCCCGAACACAAGTACGTTTTTAACCCCCTCACAGGCGCCCCCTGGAGTCTGCCCCGAGCACAAGTACGTTACTAACCCCCTCACAGGCGCCCCCTGGTGTCTGCCCCGAGCACAAGTACGTTACTAACCCCCTCACAGGCGCCCCCTGGAGTCTGCCCCGAACACAAGTATGTCACTAACCCCCTCACAGGCGCCCCCTGGAGGCTGCCCCGAGCACAAGTACGTCACTAACCCCCTCACAGGCGCCCCCTGGAGGCTGCCCCGAGCACAAGTACGTTACTAACCCCCTCACAGGCGCCCCCTGGAGTCTGTGTGGTACTTGTGTCTCGCTGCAGCTCTGTGAATGGGTGGATGTTTCAGACCCTGTGGTCCTTCTCGCTGCAGCTCTGTGAATGGGTGGATGTTTCGGGGACTGTGGTCCTTCTCGCTGCAGCTCTGTGAATGGGTGGATGTTTAAGGGACCGGTCCTTCTCGCTGCAGCTCTGTGAATGGGTGGATGTTTCGGGGACTGTGGTCCTTCTCGCTGCAGCTCTGTGAATGGGTGGATGTTTCGGGGACTGTGGTCCTTCTCGCTGCAGCTCTGTGAATGGGTGGATGTTTCGGGGACTGTGGTCCTTCTCGCTGCAGCTCTGTGAATGGGTGGATGTTTCGGGGACTGTGGTCCTTCTCGCTGCAGCTCTGTGAATGGGTGGATGTTTCGGGGACTGTGGTCCTTCTCGCTGCAGCTCTGTGAATGGGTGGATGTTTCGGGGACTGTGGTCCTTCTCGCTGCAGCTCTGTGAATGGGTGGATGTTTCGGGGACTGTGGTCCTTCTCGCTGCAGCTCTGTGAATGGGTGGATGTTTCGGGGACTGTGGTCCTTCTCGCTGCAGCTCTGTGAATGGGTGGATGTTTCAGGACTGTGGTCCTTCTCGCTGCAGCTCTGTGAATGGGTGGATGTTTCGGGGACTGTGGTCCTTCTCGCTGCAGCTCTGTGAATGGGTGGATGTTTCAGACCCTGTGGTCCTTCTCGCTGCAGCTCTGTGAATGGGTGGATGTTTCAGACCCTGTGGTCCTTCTCGCTGCAGCTCTGTGAATGGGTGGATGTTTCGGGGACTGCGGTCCTTCTCGCTGCAGCTCTGTGAATGGGTGGATGTTTCGGGGACTGCGGTCCTTCTCGCTGCAGCTCTGTGAATGGGTGGATGTTTCAGGGACTGCGTGCAGTGCCGGGCCTTCGAGACGGGAGAGAAGAAGGAGTCGTGTAAGCGCGACTGTAGCTACTTCGAGATCATCAAAGTGACGGACAACAGTAAGATGCCTCAGCCCACAGACCAGACCTTCCCCCTGAGCCACTGCAAGGAGCGCGACGAGAACGACTGCTGGTTCTACTTCACCTACAGCGTCCGCAACAGCACCAAGGAGGTCTACGTGGTGGAGAAGCTGGGTATGAACATGACGTCCTTAACCTCTTAACTCCCACGTTTTATACAGTTCGGCATTACCCAAATTTAAAAGCGTCTTGAAAAAAGCACCAAACTACAAGACTTAAACGAGGATAAAAACGCAACATCTAACATGTCCCCCCCCCCCCTCAGAGTGCCCCCCCGGCCCCGACATCATCCCCATCGTGCTGGGCGTGGTGGCGGGCATCGTGCTCATCGGTTTGGCGCTGCTGCTCATCTGGAAGCTGCTCATGATCATCCACGACCGCCGCGAGTTCGCCAAGTTCGAGAAGGAGAAGATGAACGCCAAGTGGGACACGGTGAGTGTGAAATACTCCTCCAGCGGCCCAACGCTTTACGTGTTTTAGTTTGAACTCTGAGTCAAATCAGCCCAAACTCCTGTGCAGACGAAAGGCCTGAACATCTGCACTTTAGTGTCTCCATAAGACTCTCGTGTCCCATGGACCTGTCACTGCATGGTCCACGCGAGGCCCCCCCAGTGTTTGAGCCCATGTGCAGGTGAACAATGGTTATTCCAGGTTAGCCCGGTTAGCTTGTTACAGTCGCAGCTCATTGTTGATGAAAAGTCTGCAAAGAAAACACTAATGCGCCAAGCCCGAGTGTGTGCTCATCTTAAAGTAGGGAGGCACCGATACCAGTATCGGGCCAATACCACATGCTTGTACTCGTACTCATTCATGAAGTCCCGATACCAGAAGCCGATACCACTTGACGTGTGGCCGGCGCTCCTACAGGACGCAGCTCTCCCCTGAGGAGAGAAAAGAGCATCAACCTGGAGAATTCTTCAGTGGAAACCCAATAATCCACACAGAGCTGACTTTATCACACTCCCTAAATCTGAGTCTGTGCTGGATTTAACCGGAGCTAAATGTTGTAAACACTGCAGCACTAACGAGATACAGGCTAATGTTGCTAACTAGCGGCTAACTCGCGGCTAACAGTTCAGTCGATTCTTATTCATCTGAAAAACTAACCCAGCCACTAAAAAGTCCTCAGAAAATCCAAAAGAAAGAGATACAGCATGTTTATATTGAGCGAAAATGAGCTGCTGTAGCTACTGGCTCAGTTACTATAAACACGAGAGAATCCACACGCAGCTGTAGCAAAGGAGAACACATTTAGCTCAATACTATTGTTTAATAATAGATACATGAATAAAGCTCAGGCATTGAGGAGCTTTGGGACCTGGGCTGTTCTGTCTATGATGGACAATGCAATAAAAAGAAAGAAAGAAATGTAACTTCTCTTTAAAGTACTTTACTCAAGGAAATGTAAATGAGTAAATTAACTAATTACTAATCGATCTGCTGTAATAAAGTCAGTTTATAAACAGTCTATTCAGTTAAAGTCTGTTGAAGAAAATGCCTTGTACTCATATCGGTATCGGCAAGTACTTAAATCAAAGTACTCGTATCGGTTTTAGAAAAAGTGGTATCGGTGCATTTCTATCTGTAAAGGCTGCTTTATGTAGTTTCAGGCTTTATTGACGTTATTGGTGCATAATACTTGTTTTTAAAAGGTCGATACGAGCTACAAGCTAGTGAGCAGCTAACTCCAGGTGCTAAACAATCGGCTACGACCCGTTATAGAAGAAAAGTGAGCAATAAACTTCAAATCAACAAGCCCGACTCCGTGATCATTGTTAAACGGTGCTTTATGTACACGGTGGTTTTATTCACTTTATTTCTCGTTTTCACATGATCGGAGCTTTAGCTCGTAGCATTAGCTTTGGGAACGCTCATCCTCGAGGCCCAAACACGTTCCCAGCGCAGATCCAGCCACTGGAATAGGTTTTTTTTCTCTCCGCCTTTAATCCTGGGTGTTTAGGTCAAAGAAGCACTGATGTGTGTCTTTGTAAAAGTCCCAGAGTTGCTGATGAAGCTGATCCTCCATCACTTTACCTAAAGTTCAACAATCCCAGCTCCGCGTTAGAGACTCTGGACTCTTTATTTCTTCTGATGCTTCGATATGAACCGTATCTCGCTCCTGACTCCTCCTCTTTGTGTTTTTATTCCAGGGAGAAAACCCGATCTACAAAAGCGCCGTGACGACCGTGGTGAACCCCAAATACGAGGGGAAATGACGGGAACAAACCTGACGACGAAAACCACGGGAAAAGCCCGGAATCTCCAGCCGTTACAGCGTCCGTTCACCGCCTTGTTCTGAGAATGATTCTTCACGTTTTACTTTTGTCCTGCACATCAAGGTTTCCCTTTGAGTCTGGGAGCAAATTCAAAATCTAAATTCTTCGCTTGTAAATTCTCAAAACCAGACGAGCGTTGTGGAGTTGAGGCACTGAAACTCGAACTGAAGCGGTGCCGTCGGTTCGAGTCATTTCATTCATTTTTTTTTTTTTAATGTTTTCTGATTTTGTACATGATATCACTCTCCAGATCAAACCTTTTATTCTGAATTCGATCTCGTTTTATACTTGTGTCTAGTGCTGCGTTCCATTGCATCTCCATGGACACCAGTGCTTTAGCGATACTTTTTACGATGCCTAAACAAATATTTGTCTAGAACCAAAAAACTGTCATTTTATTTTGAAATAAGTGTATTTGCCTTTGATTTGAGGAGCTGAGATCATCTGCCAATGGGACCAGTATTTTTGCTCATTAGGGGGAGAAGCTACATATGAACTTTGACCTGGTTATTGTCCCTAACAATCACAATAACATGTTTAATATGGCACCGATTCAATGTTTCTCATAGATTTTATTTGCCATTTTCCTCAAATTTTCAAACCTTCAAAACATTGTTTAGTCAGAGGGATGTTTTAAATATCTTAATTCCAAGCCTGATTTATTGAGGTTTGAATAAAAAATAATAAAGGAGAATTGTTTTTTTTTTTTTACAGATTTTTTCACATTTTGCTGTGAGGAAAAATTGTGTAAAAAGAAAAATGAGAAAAAAGGACAAATATTAGAACTAAAGAAAAGGCAAAAATGAGGAAAAAAAATGGCGAAACATTTGGATGAAAAAGAATCATTTATTTGCGCTTAAACGACACTTCCTTTAGTTCTGTCCCGGGACCAACAGCATTAAAACTCGGATCTCGTTCCTCTTGTTTTTATCTCAGTCGTACCTACACTGGGGTCGTACTTGTGTTTTTGAGTGGTCCGTTCCTCCGTCGGTGAATTAAAGCCTCGCTCGTATCGTCCCAGAGCGTTTACAGCTTTAACTGAACGCTGTTTTCATGTTCCGTTCCCCGCCGTCGTAAATGTTCTGATTCACCGACCGTTTCTTTTTTATGTCGTGTTAAGTTTTTCATGTTTTGCCAAAGACTAAACGTGGAGCGACTCGGGACTGGCTCGTTCACTTTGTGACACGAGCACCAGATTCAGCTTCAAAACCTACGAGAGGCTTCTAATAATTATCATTTGATTTCAGTGACGCGGCGAATTAACGAGGAAAACGTGTTTTACGGCACTGACAGGAAGTGACATAGACAGAGGTGGATTTACGGGGAAAGCTCTGTCGTCTCCACTTCCTGACGCCTTTAGAGGAAATCATCAGACCTGAGTTCATCTGAGCTGCAGACACGACTTTGTTTCATGTGAATCAGGAATCACAGAGAAAGGAAACAAACTAAGACTAGACCGTGACCATTAGGGGCGGGAACCTCTGGGTCCCTCACGATTCGATACGTGATACATGGCTCACGATAACGATCATCTCACGATACTGCGATAGTCGATATATTGGACAAAAATAAGCTACGATATAAACAAAAAACATGCTACTTTTAACCTTTATTTTAACATTCTACATATAATTCATTTACATTTGTTTTCATGTGCTTTGTCCCACTTTTATAAATGATCCCAGACTATAGATCTGTCAGTGACATATTTACAATTAAATAAACAAGAAACCAGTCCTATTCAAAAAGTAATAAATCAACCACAAATTAATCTTCTTTATAATTATAAAAACTATCATTAAAAGTCATTTATTTGTGACAGTGTTTGGTCCAAGTGCTTAAAACTGTAGTGCTGCCCCCTGCTGGTCTGACTGAATTATTCATCATTGTTGGCCTCTATTGACTGAAAACAGTGGAGCACTGCTGCCTCATTAGTATGCATGACGTCATCAAAAGTATCGATATCGGAATAAAAAGTATCGGTATCGTATCGTCCTGCAAAATATCGTGTCTGTCACTTCCTGTCGGCGCCCAATAAGGAAGTGAAACTGTAAAACCGGTCTAAAGAAAACGCTTGAACTCACGAACGATCAAATGATGATGAACCGAATAATCGTCGGCCATATTGAATTTGTTTTGCCTTTTTATTTTTTGGCGCTTGTTTGGCGAACGCGACGTTTGTCCCGAGCCGCCGCCGCCGCCGCCGCCTCGTGCAAAGCCATTTCTAAAAAACACAATCAATGCAACCGTGTGAGTTTAACCCTGTGTGTTTTTACTGTATCTCAGGTTTCTCCGACTGCTCTGCCGACCGTTTGCTGCTCGTTCTGAGATGATCCTCCTCTGGATTCATCGTGAGAGGTTTAGAAAAGGAACATCTCAGTATGTTCACACGAGCCTCTGAGGTTCTTATTCTCTCAGACTGAACCAAAGCCGTTATGTTGTGCTTTTATTCTGAAAACTTAACGAAGCGAAACCTGATCTTCCTCCATCGTGACGGCTCTGTATGCAGCTTATGTCACTTAAACAGGGTATTATAGTATTGTAGTATTATAGTATTATAGTATTGTAGTATTGTAGTATTGTAGTATTATAGTATTATAGTATTGTAGTATTGTAGTTTAGGAGACGGATACTTCACGAGCGGCGAACGAGTCACAGACGTCCACATGTTCAGACCTGCCTTAACTATGTTTTTATTTTGTCATAAACTGTTCAGTGATTTTTACTTTTCAAAAATACGTCGTTTTAATCCAGACGTCGAATCACGGCTGCGTTTGGATTTATTTATTGAATAAAACTCTCTTTTAAAACTTGTGGCAGTTTTTATTTTCACCTCTTGTGCTCGGTTTAAGCTTTAGTTTAATACCTGACCCGTAGTGAACAGGTCTTCAGCCTGGTTTACATTTGAATGTTAAAACCGGAGTAAAGTGCTGGACCTTGTTAAAAGCTTAAATATAAACGATAACTGTATAACACGCTCACCCGTTCACTCTCATTCACACTCGTGCACACAGACCCTGGAGGAGAGGGAAGTGTCTTGCTCAAGGACACAACGACAGAGTGCACCTTCAGGAGCTGGGATTCGAACCCCTGACCGTCTGATCATGAGACGAGCCGCTTTACTCTTATGTTTTTATTCACTTTGTTAAATTATTACATTGTTATTGAGTCGATATTTTCTTTTATACATTTTACCCAAATGTATATTTATATATATTTTAAATTGTTTAGATAGAATCATGAGCATATATAATCACCGATATTTGTATTCTAACCGATTGATTTAACCCCCACTTTATCGGAGTGTATTTTCTCTAGGTCAGCTTTACCCAAATCTAAAAGCTTCTTCCAGGCCAGAGTAACTCCTGAATTAAAAGACCTACAAAAGTGATCTGAGATTGTGTCGTCACTTTTTCGTTGTTGCTTTTTTGTAAAAATAAAACATTTGGTAATTTTTTTTGTCGCGTTCATCTTTAAGTCTTGTTTTCAGGAAGCCTTTAGATTTGGGTAATGCCGAACGGGAGAGAAAATGTGCTCTGTTCAGCTGGGGGTTAAGAGGGTAATAATATATATTTTTTAAAACTAGTATTTTTAAACTATATTCTTTTTTACTTTCATTTTTCTTGGACCTTCAGATCCGATATAACTCTAGGTAAAAACACCTAGCGTTCCTTTCAAAGCGTTACACACGACGGGTCTTCTCTTTTGTGAACGCCATATTTATTTACACACATGTTGTAATCCTTCGTCACATGATCAGTGTTGCCTTGACAATTAACTTGTAAACAACAACTATAGCGAATCACAACAACAGTAACTTTAATTACATTTTTAAAGTTCCCTCCCAACAAGCTCATAAACCTCAGCGTTTAATGCATAGGGACATCATCTACAAAATCAGCTGTTAGGGCAGCTGGGTGGGGGTTTGTTGATGGGGAGCTACTGCCCTCTTCAATTGACCCGCTCTACATCCTGGCTTTTTAACGCACTACAGTGTGTAGGGCTTACAACAAACTTCACACATAATGCAAGAAACACAAACTAACTTTGTACTGAGGGTGGTCATGACAACTGGGAGGTGTTAAGATCTCAGAGCGTAATGTGTATTTAATGTGCCTTTATGCGTGTGTGTGTGCGCGCGTGTGTCTGTATATATGGTTTATGGAGCCAATTGACCTGACTACTCACCAGCACTACGAGAACCTAAGGGGATTAGCAGGACTATGCTACGGTCCTCATAAACCAAGATTTTGTATTTTCATTTTTAGCATATAAAGAGCATAATTTCATTGTTTTTCTGAAGTCCTTTTAATGCTCAATGATAATATATCATGCACATATCAAGTTTTTTTAAATTCTTAGCTTTTAAAGACCATAAATTGAAAGTTTATTTGACGTCCATATAATACCCCAACCTGACTTCTTGTGTATGGAGTGTATGATGTGCTCCCCCTACCCTACTCTGGCGGTATTGAAGGCTCCATTGTGATTGGTTCTTTATGGGGACACGTGCGGGATATGTGTCCGGGCATGTTGAGTGATTTCGGAAGACATCTAATGGTAATGCGAAGAAGAAGGACCAAGAGAAAGTTCACTCCAAAGAAGACAAGAAAATATATTGGTAAGTATCTAGTCCTTGTTAAATATACGTTATCAAGTATTTTCTGAATGGAACTTAGCCCCGGCCTGGAGGATTTATCCCCGGGCTGGAGGATATGGGGACCGGGCTATTGGGTTTTGGAGCTGGCTGTGGAACTTAGCCCCAGCCTTGGTGAGTTTTCCCCGGCCTGGATGAGTTGGGGGGTGTAGTCCGAGGAGGGGTGCTTAAGAGTGGGTCCGAGATGTGGGCTGTGTGTCCCCGGAGGTCCAGAGGAGTCAGGGGGGCGAGTGTGTGCATGTAGGGCCGGGGTAGGAGTGCCCTGAGCCGGGTAGTGTAAGTGGAGTAGAGGGTGGGTCATTGTGGTGGATGTTGGTGCGGGGCTGGTAGCTTTAGGAGCAGGCTGGTCAGAGGAGGTCCAGAGGAGCCAGGGGGGCGAGTGTGTGCACGTAGGCCGGGGTTGGAGTGCCCTGAGCCGGGTAGTGTAAGTGGAGTAGAGGGTGGGTCATTGTGGTGGATGTTGGTGCGGAGCTGGTAGCTTTAGGAGCAGGCTGGTCAGAGGAGGTCCAGAGGAGCCAGGGGGGCGAGTGTGTGCACGTAGGCCGGGGTAGGAGTGCCCTGAGCCGGGTAGTGTAAGTGGAGTAGAGGGTGGGTCATTGTGGTGGATGTTGGTGCGGAGCTGGTAGCTTTAGGAGCAGGCTGGTCAGAGGAGGTCCAGAGGAGCCAGGGGGGCGAGTGTGTGCACGTAGGCCGGGGTAGGAGTGCCCTGAGCCGGGTAGTGTAAGTGGAGTAGAGGGTGGGTCATTGTGGTGGATGTTGGTGCGGAGCTGGTAGCTTTAGGAGCAGGCTGGTCAGAGGAGGTCCAGAGGAGCCAGGGGGGCGAGTGTGTGCACGTAGGCCGGGGTTGGAGTGCCCTGAGCCGGGTAGTGTAAGTGGAGTAGAGGGTGGGTCATTGTGGTGGATGTTGGTGCGGAGCTGGTAGCTTTAGGAGCAGGCTGGTCAGAGGAGGTCCAGAGGAGCCAGGGGGGCGAGTGTGTGCACGTAGGCCGGGGTAGGAGTGCCCTGAGCCGGGTAGTGTAAGTGGAGTAGAGGGTGGGTCATTGTGGTGGATGTTGGTGCGGAGCTGGTAGCTTTAGGAGCAGGCTGGTCAGAGGAGGTCCAGAGGAGCCAGGGGGGCGAGTGTGTGCACGTAGGCCGGGGTAGGAGTGCCCTGAGCCGGGTAGTGTAAGTGGAGTAGAGGGTGGGTCATTGTGGTGGATGTTGGTGCGGAGCTGGTAGCTTTAGGAGCAGGCTGGTCAGAGGAGGTCCAGAGGAGCCAGGGGGGCGAGTGTGTGCACGTAGGCCGGGGTAGGAGTGCCCTGAGCCGGGTAGTGTAAGTGGAGTAGAGGGTGGGTCATTGTGGTGGATGTTGGTGCGGGGCTGGTAGCTTTAGGAGCAGGCTGGTCAGAGGAGGTCCAGAGGAGCCAGGGGGGCGAGTGTGTGCACGTAGGCCGGGGTTGGAGTGCCCTGAGCCGGGTAGTGTAAGTGGAGTAGAGGGTGGGTCATTGTGGTGGATGTTGGTGCGGAGCTGGTAGCTTTAGGAGCAGGCTGGTCAGAGGAGGTCCAGAGGAGCCAGGGGGGCGAGTGTGTGCACGTAGGCCGGGGTTGGAGTGCCCTGAGCCGGGTAGTGTAAGTGGAGTAGAGGGTGGGTCATTGTGGTGGATGTTGGTGCGGGGCTGGTAGCTTTAGGAGCAGGCTGGTCAGAGGAGGTCCAGAGGAGCCAGGGGGGCGAGTGTGTGCACGTAGGCCGGGGTTGGAGTGCCCTGAGCCGGGTAGTGTAAGTGGAGTAGAGGGTGGGTCATTGTGGTGGATGTTGGTGCGGAGCTGGTAGCTTTAGGAGCAGGCTGGTCAGAGGAGGTCCAGAGGAGCCAGGGGGGCGAGTGTGTGCACGTAGGCCGGGGTAGGAGTGCCCTGAGCCGGGTAGTGTAAGTGGAGTAGAGGGTGGGTCATTGTGGTGGATGTTGGTGCGGGGCTGGTAGCTTTAGGAGCAGGCTGTGGAACTTAGCCCCAGCCTTGGTGAGTTTTCCCCGGCCCTGATGAGTTGGGGACCGGGGTATTGGGTTTAGGAGCTGGCTGTGGAACTTAGCCCCAGCCTGGGTGGTTCTTTGTAGGTTCAAGTATTGTCTGTTTATCTTTCAGAGTGACACTGGGAAGGACCAAAGGCAGGAGATGGCACAAGAAAAAAACAACCCAGACTCAGACCCAGACTATGTGGGTGATGAAGATTTAGATGAGCTCCCCCATCCAAATATATGGCTGACACAAAAGTCGGATACAAGTCTTGCTCCTGCTTCTAGTGCACCGGGAACCAGCCAGCAAGGTAGTTCTTCATACACCTCAGAGTTGCATTCAGAGAATGGTCCACAAAGAGGAGACCCACAGCGGACAAGTTCCATAAATTACTGCTTTGTCTGCGGTAAGCCCCAGAAGAAAATATCGAGACATCTTAAAACACACAAGACCAATGCAGAGATTGTACAAGTCTTTTCCCTTACTGATGTCAAGGAGCGCAACAAACGGATTGAAAAAATTAGGAATAAAGGGAACTTTTTACATAATCAAGCAGTATTACAAAGTGGGAAAGGGCAATTGAAAGTGAAGCGACGATGCAAAAAAAAAGCTTTGGATGGAAAGTTTATTCACTGCATGTATTGTCAAGGCATGTTTCTCCGCAAAGAACTATGGAGGCATACTCGCAGGTGCCCTCACAAACCCGAAGATGCAAACCAAGAAGAGACGTCTGGAAGGAGAAGGATCCTCGGCTCTGCATCAGCTCAGGATGCCGCCTTATGTGCGCAAATCTCGGGTGGGGTTTGGAAGCTTCTCAGTGTTATGAACGTGGATGAAGTTGGATCAGTTGTGCGAAATGACTTCTGTATTCTCCAGTTTGCCCAGTCACTTTACAACATTCATGGACAAGATACAACAAAGTATGAATACATAAGACAAAAACTGAGAGAAGTGGGACGTCTGCTGCTGTGCTTGCGGACAGATTTCTCTGTGCCGACCCTGGAAGATGCTGTTAGGCCTGCAAACTTTGAGAAAGTGGTACAAGCGGTCAAAAAGGTAGCAGGTTTTAATGATGACAATCTTTCGTACAAAACCCCGAGCCTTGCTCTTAAACTCGGCCACACACTGAATAAGATCTGCGACATCATCCACTGCCGGGGCTTGATGGCAGAAGATGAGAAGCTGGTGAAGTATACTGAAACATTTAAGAAGTTGCTCAGTACCAAGTGGAAAGAATATGTATCTCACAATGCCCTTAACACACTGAGTGATGCCAAGTTTAATAAACCGTTAACCTTACCATTCACTGAAGATGTTGTGAAACTTCACAAGTTTTTGGAAAAGGCAGCAGAAGAGGCCACAAGCAAACTGCAAGAAACAGATGATGCTCAAACTTATGCCCGTCTTGCCATGGTGTTGCTCACACAAATCATTGTGTTCAACCGTCGGCGAGCTGGAGAGGTTTCCAAAATGCCTCTGAAACATTTTCTGGAGAGGGATAATCAACAACTTCATGCGGATGTAAGCCTTGGTTTATCGGACACAGAAAAGAAGCTCTGCCGGTATCTAAGTCGCGTGGAAATTATGGGTAAAAGAGGGAGAAAAGTTGCAGTTCTTCTCCCCCGACCTGTTGTCAATGGTCTTACACTACTCACAAATAAGAGGAAAGAATGTGGTGTGTCTCCCTCAAACCCATTCTTATTTGCACGACCCAAAGCACCAACCCATTATAGAGGAAGTGACTGCCTGAGACGTTTCTCCACACAGTGCGACACAAAGTACCCCGAGCACCTCCGGTCGACGGGTCTCAGGAAACATGTGGCCACGCTATCTCAAGTCTTAAACCTCCAGGAGAATGAGCTGGATCAGGTGGCAGACTTCCTTGGACATGATATCCGCGTACACAGGGAATTCTACAGACTGCCTGTTCCAACAACACAACTTGCAAAGATATCCAAAGTATTGCTTTTAATGGAGAAGGGATCCATTTCCTCGCTAAAAGGAAAGACGCTGGAGGAGATTGAACTTGAAGGTTTGTTAAATGTATCTCTTATCTGGGTGTGCATGTAGGGCCGGGGTAGGAGTGCCCTGAGCCGGGTAGTGTAAGTGGAGTAGAGGGTGGGTCATTGTGGTGGATGTCGGTGCGGAGCTGGTAGCTTTAGGAGCAGGCTGGTCAGAGGAGGTCCAGAGGAGCCAGGGGGGCGAGTGTGTGCACGTAGGCCGGGGTTGGAGTGCCCTGAGCCGGGTAGTGTAAGTGGAGTAGAGGGTGGGTCATTGTGGTGGATGTTGGTGCGGAGCTGGTAGCTTTAGGAGCAGGCTGGTCAGAGGAGGTCCAGAGGAGCCAGGGGGGCGAGTGTGTGCACGTAGGCCGGGGTAGGAGTGCCCTGAGCCGGGTAGTGTAAGTGGAGGAGAGGGTGGGTCATTGTGGTGGATGTTGGTGCGGGGCTGGTAGCTTTAGGAGCCGGCTGGGGATCTTAGCCCCAGCCTTGGTGAGTTTTCCCAGGCCTGGTGGCTTTAGGAGCGGGCTGATTGAATTGAATCCCCCTTTTGTTTTTAGATGAAATTCCCATCAGTGCAGATGAGGCCGAAGAGGAGAGTCACAGTGACTCGGGGGACTCTGCTGAGAAACAAGCGGCAACTGTGGTTATAGATGATGACCCGATCGACATAGCTGATGGAGATACCTCTGATTTTGAAGGCAAGTTCTTCTGTTTACTCTTGTAGTAGTCTTGCTCTGACTTATTCACATTGTTTTGTTTAAATTAATTCCTAATTTTCCTTTTCAGAGGCAGCACAGAGGCCTGCAAAGCAACCTGGACCAAAACGCAGAGTGACAAAAAGAGCATGGTCAAAGACTGAAGAAGCAGCTGTAATGCGGCATTTTAAAAAACACATCAAGAGAGGAAAACTGGCCACAAAAAATGAAGTAACTCAGTGTAAGCAAGCAGAAATGGCCTTAAGTCAGAGAACACTGCAGAATATAAGAGACTTTGTGAGAAATCGTGGACTAGCACATAAAAGACAACTAAAGGTAAAAGATGGATAAGCATGGAGTGTATGTATGAAGAACATTAAAACTTTTCCAGCCTCTAATTGTGGTTCATCCATCCATCCATTTTCTCCCACTTGTCCGTTGCCGGGTCGTGGAGGCAGCCGTTGGAGCTGCCCAAATCACATAGCACCAGTCCCCTATGGCTCCTCCTGCAGGTGGTGGGTCCACGGAAGGACGGCCTCATGGTTCCAAACGGGCCTGTTGGTCTCTCATAGGGGAATTGTGGTTCAGTTATGTTTAAAGTCCTCATAATTCATCTTTGGTCCTCATGAACCACCTTCTGGTCGGTGGCTGTGTATAGACAACCGTAGCTGATACAAGGATGTTAAATAGACCTAAATTTTTTTCAGATTTTTTACAGTTAGTCTATCCAGAGCTTATCTCTCTAGGACCTTGGGAAACCATAGTCCTCTTAAACCACACCAGGGTTGGTTTTTCCAAAAGGTCAACATAAACCATAAAACCACGTATGTGTGGGTGCATGTAGGTGTTGGGACTGTGTTGAAGGTTTTGGGGGCCCGGCTGGAGTTGTTAGACCCGGACGAAGGCGTCTGGGAAGTGGGCTGGAGGTGTTAGACCAGTGGTGGAGCTTCTTGGAGCTTCGTGGAGCTCCGTGGAGCTCCATAGAGCTTTATTTCGGGCTTAAACTGTGGATAAATGCGCTCGGGGGCCGCGGGGGTTAGGCGGTTAAGGCAGGCGCTCGGCATCAGCACCTCGGACAGCTCGCGGGGGTTAAGCGGTTCTCGCCCTTCCCGCGGCAGCAGACGCCTAGTCCTGGGTTATTCTTTCGAAAGGTGGACACGGTCCGGTCCGGGAGAGTCTCCCGGACACGTAGATGTGCGTGTCCGCGCGGTGGCTCATTTCCCCGCGGAGTTATTAGCTCCGGAGTCCCCAGTCCGGAGGACTTATCCCCGGCGTGGATGAGTTCTCCCCGGCCTGACTGAGTTGGGGACCGGGCTGGAGTTGTCCAACCCGGCCTGTAACACTGTCCTGTATTCGGTGTCCAGTGGCGGGGCTTCCTGGAGCTTCCTGGAGCTTCCTGGAGCTTCCTGGAGCTTTATTTCGGGGTAAAACCGTGTATAATAGCGCTCGGCGGAGGCGGGGGTTAAGCGGTTAGGACCGTCGCCAGGACTAAGCGCCAGCCGGAGCGAGGCAAAAGCACACCCCAAAACGCCCTTAAATCCACACCAAAAGTATCCAGGGTTATAGAGTCGACCCTTGCGCACACGCTGGTACCGGAACCGGGCCGGTGCGAGCCCGTTAACGGCCCCGTTTAACGGTTCTCGCCGTTCCCGCGGCAGCAGACGCCTAGTCCTGGGTTATTCTTTCGAAAGGTGGACACGGACCGGTCCGGGAGAGTCTCCCGGACACGTAGATGTGCGTGTCCGCGCGGTGGCTCATTTCCCCGCGGAGTTATTATCTCCGGAGTCCCCAGTCCGGAGGACTTATCCCCGGCGTGGATGAGTTCTCCCCGGCCTGACTGAGTTGGGGACCGGGCTGGAGGTGTCCAACCCGGCCTGTAACACTGTCCTGTATTCGGTGTCCAGTGGCGGGGCTTCCTGGAGCTTCCTGGAGCTTCCTGGAGCTTTATTTCGGGGTAAAACCGTGTATAATAGCGCACGGCGGGCGCGGGGGTTAAGCGGTTGGGACCGTGGCCAGGACTAAGCGCCAGCCGGAGCGAGGCAAAAGCACACCCCAAAACGCCCTTAAATCCACACCAAAAGTATCCAGGGTTATAGAGTCGACCCTTGCGCACACGCTGGTACCGGAACCGGGCCGATGCGAGCCCGTTAACGGCCCCGTTTAACGGTTCTCGCCGTTCCCGCGGCAGTAGACGCGTAGTCCTGGGTTATTCTTTCGAAAGGTGGACACGGTCCGGTCCGGGAGAGTCTCCCGGACACCTAGATGTGCGTGTCCGCGCGGTGGCTCATTTCCCCGCGGAGTTATTAGCTCCGGAGTCCCCAGTCTGGAGGACTTATCCCCGGCGTGGATGAGTTCTCCCCGGCCTGACTGAGTTGGGGACCGGGCTGAAGGTGTCCAACCCGGCCTGTAACACTGTCCTGTATTCGGTGTCCAGTGGCGGGGCTTCCTGGAGCTTCCTGGAGCTTCCTGGAGCTTTATTTCGGGGTAAAACCGTGTATAATAGCGCTCGGCGGAGGCGGGGGTTAAGAGGTTAAGACAGGCGCTCGGCTTCAGCACCTCGGACAGCCCAGGAACAAACCAACCCCCCCCCCCAAAAAACGACTTTCAATCCACACTAAAAGTATCCAGGGTTATAGAGCCGAGCCTCCCGAACACGCCTGTGCTGGAATTGGGCCGGTGGGACACCGTTAAAGGCCCCTTTTAACGGTTCAAAGTTCCGTAGCGCTAGGTTCTCGCCCTTCCCGCGGCAGCAGACGCCGAGTCCTGGGTTATTCTTTCAAAAGGTGGACACGGGCCGGTCCGGGAGAGTCCCCCGGTCACGCTGATGTGCGTGTCCGCGCGGTGGCTCGCACCCCCGCGGAGTTATAGGCGTACAACACCCGCGGAGAAAAAAAATGCCAAAAAATAGAAAAACGCTTTTAATCCCGGAAAGAGTGGTACCGGCGGGTAGAGGGTGACCGCCCGGACCCGTGGATGTGCAAATCTCAAAAGTCGATTCCGCGACCCTGATACTCTTTGAGTATCAGGGTCACGGATCTGGTTTTTGCACTAAGTGTTTTCAGCGCGGAAGCCCGGGACGATCTCCGGGCATTTGACGCTGCTCCGGGCGGATTGGCTATACACCCCCAGAGCCAAGGGACAGTCGGGCGGTTTTTGGGAATGACGTTTTTCAAAATCGAAAATGGTCAGAATCCTGGTTCTTTTTGATCCGGGATCCCAGCTCGACCTGTGGGCATGCAAAATCCGCCACCTCCGGGCCTCTGGCTGATTCTATTCCAGCGCGGTCGGCTCCGGAGCACTGCGGACATGAGCGCACTCGGGCCGGGGCTGAACGGAGCCCCGCCGCCCGGTCCTTTCGGAAGCGAGACCGAGACGACCCGTCTGACCCAGGGGCCTTACGACGGCCGCCCCCCGCCACGGTAGAGCCGGCCCGCGGGCCCTCTCCGTTCCAGAGCGGGGGTATTTGCGGCCGTTTAACGCATTTTCTCGAAACCTCCGCACAGAGACTCCCACGCCCGGGGAGCTCGCCTCCAGGAGAGCGTACGCTTCGCCTCCGCGGCCCCGCGTGCCCAACCACAGGGCGCGGGGCCCCGTTTTCGGCCCACGGCCAGCCCTGGCCACGGCCGACGCGGTTCTTCCCGAACCGCAGCCACTCTGGGCTACCTGGTTGATCCTGCCAGTAACATATGCTTGTCTCAAAGATTAAGCCATGCAAGTCTAAGTACACACGGCCGGTACAGTGAAACTGCGAATGGCTCATTAAATCAGTTATGGTTCCTTTGATCGCTCTACCGTTACTTGGATAACTGTGGCAATTCTAGAGCTAATACATGCCAACGAGCGCTGACCTCCGGGGATGCGTGCATTTATCAGACCCAAAACCCATGCGGGGTCGCCCCTCGGGGCTCCCCGCGCGCTTTGGTGACTCTAGATAACCTCGAGCCGATCACTGGCCCTCGTGGCGGAGACAACTCTGCCCTATCAACTTTCGATGGTACTTTCTGTGCCTACCATGGTGACCACGGGTAACAGGGAATCAGGGTTCGATTCCGGAGAGGGAACATGAGAAATGGCAACTACATCCAAGGAAGGCAACTGGCGACCACATCCAAGGAAGGAATATTGAGGGCCTGTAATTGAAGCGGTAATTCAAACTACAATAGCGTATATTAAAGTTGTTTCGTACGTAGCAGAGCAGCTCCGTCGCTGCGCTCTATTGAAAGTCAGGCCCTTGATCCAAGCTTTTGTCGGCCGGCCTCCGGGTCCCTCCCTCCTCCCCTGGGTAGAGAGTACCAGGGGAGGTGTGGGAGTTGGTTTTACCCAGGTTTCTATGTGTTATGTGTATGACAGAGTATCAGGGTCACTTGGAAAAGTTTCTAAGTGCTGAGCCACTTAGAAAAAATGTCCAAAGAGTATCAGGGTAACATGGAAAAGTTTCTAAGTGGCTCAGCACTTAGAAATTTTTCCAAGTGACCCTGATACTCTTTGGACATTTTTTCTAAGTGGCTCAGCACTTAGAAAAAATGTCCAAAGTGGCTCAGAGTATCAGGGTCACGGACTTCCTCCGGGCCGGGTCTTGGGGTGTAGTCCGAGGAGGGGTGCTTAAGAGTGGGTACCCGGGTCCGAAAGGTGCGCCGGGTGTCCCCGGAGGTCCATAGGAGCCATGCGGCCGAGGTTGTGCAGGTAGGCGGTGTTGGGGGAGCCCTTAGCGGGGTAGGGTTAGTGGATGAGAGCGGTGGTGGGTGTTGTTCCGGTGCTGTGGTTGTGTGTATGGGCCTGTAGGTGTTGGGACTGGGTTGAAGTTTTTGGGGGGCCTGGCTGGAGGTGTTAGACCCGGACGAAGGCGTCATGGAAGCAGGCTGGAGGTGTTAGACCAGGCCTGGAGCTGTCATGACTGGGGGCTGGGCTGGAGCTGTTGGTTAGGTGATGCATTTTCAGGTTTAATTCCTGATTTCAACCACTGGCCTCTGGCCTATCTCGCTCATGGTTGCATTGCAGGTCGGGATCCCATCCCTGACTGGGCTGTAGGTCTCAGACCCAGCTGCCTGGAGCTGTTGGTTAGGTGCTGGAGGTGGTAGACCCAGCTTGGAGCTGCCCTGACTGGGCTGTAGGTCTCAGACCCAGCTGCCTGGAGCTTTTGGTTAGGTGCTGGAGGTTGTAGACCCGGCTTGGAGCTTCCCTGACTGGGCTGTAGGTCTTAGACAAGGCCTGGAGCTGTCATGACCGGGCTGGAGCTGTTGGTTAGGTGCTGGAGGTGGTAGACCCGGCTTGGAGCTGTCATGACCGGGCTGTAGGTCTTAGACAAGGCCTGGAGCTGTCATGACCGGGCTGGAGCTGTTGGTTAGGTGCTGGAGGTGGTAGACCCGGCTTGGAGCTGTCATGACCGGGCTGTAGGTCTTAGACAAGGCCTGGAGCTGTCATGACCGGGCTGGAGCTGTTGGTTAGGTGCTGGAGGTGGTAGACCCGGCTTGGAGCTGTCATGACCGGGCTGTAGGTCTTAGACAAGGCCTGGAGCTGTACTGACCGGGCTGGAGCTGTTGGTTAGGTGCTGGAGGTGGTGGACCCGGCTTGGAGCTTCCCTGACTGGGCTGTAGGTCTGAGACAAGGCCTGGAGCTGTCATGACCGGGCTGGAGCTGTTGGTTAGGTGCTGGAGGTGGTAGACCCGGCTTGGAGCTGTCATGACCGGGCTGGAGCTGTTGGTTAGGTGCTGGAGGTGGTGGACCCGGCTTGGAGCTGTCATGACCGGGCTGTAGGTCTTAGACAAGGCCTGGAGCTGTCATAACCGGGCTGGAGCTGTTGGTTAGGTGCTGGAGGTGGTGGACCCGGCTTGGAGCTTCCCTGACTGGGCTGTAGGTCTTAGACAAGGCCTGGAGCTGTCATGACCGGGCTGGAGCTGTTGGTTAGGTGCTGGAGGTGGTGGACCCGGCTTGGAGCTGTCATGACCGGGCTGTAGGTCTTAGACAAGGCCTGGAGCTCTTATAACCGGGCTGGAGCTGTTGGTTAGGTGCTGGAGGTGGTGGACCCGGCTTGGAGCTGTCATGACCGGGCTGTAGGTCTTAGACAAGGCCTGGAGCTGTCATAACCGGGCTGGAGCTGTTGGTTAGGTGCTGGAGGTGGTGGACCCGGCTTGGAGCTGTCATGACCGGGCTGTAGGTCTTAGACAAGGCCTGGAGCTGTACTGACCGGGCTGGAGCTGTTGGTTAGGTGCTGGAGGTGGTAGACCCGGCTTGGAGCTGTCATGACCGGGCTGTAGGTCTTAGACAAGGCCTGGAGCTGTCATAACCGGGCTGGAGCTGTTGGTTAGGTGCTGGAGGTGGTGGACCCGGCCTGGAGCTGTCATGACCGGGCTGGAGCTGTTGGTTAGGTGCTGGAGGTGGAAGACCCGGCTTGGAGCTGTCATGACCGGGCTGCAGGTCTTAGACCCAGCTGCCTGGAGCTTTTGGTTAGGTGCTGGACCCGGCTTGGAGCTGCCCCGAGTGGGCTGCAGGT